>WBNH01010577.1:0-21731 GCA_013401255.1 Urocolius indicus | reverse complement strand
GCCTCGGCAGCGCCGCCGCTCCCGGTCATGCTCGGGCATGTCGGGCGCAGCGGCCGACGGAGGAGCTAAGCCTCGACTTGCCTCTCCTTCGCAGCGCTATATAAAGCCCGTCCGGGCCCGGCCCGGCCCGACTCGGTCCGAGACACCCGCCGCCGGAGCTCGGCGCTGTGGGTTGGACCGAGGGCACCGAGGTGAGCGCGCATCGCCCGGGCAGCGGCCGCGCCGGCACAGCCGCTCCCCCCCCAGCCCCCGGGACAAGCTTCTGTGCCTCGCGCGGCTGCGTGCGGCCTCTTGACGTTGCTCTCCCCTTCTTTGCAGGCAAATGTGCAATACCAAGATGTCCTCCCTCACCGATGCCGCTGCTGTCACCGCTTCGGAGCAAGAGACGCTGGTGAGTAGCTCCGTTGGGTACCGCGAGCTTTTCGTGCTTTTAATTTTTTTTTTATGCAGGGTTTTTTTTTTTTTATGTGCTGCTTCAGAAGAGCCGCTCCGCTTCGTGAAGGATGGCTGGAGGAAAGGCAGGAAAGCCGGTGATGATGATCTCTTTTTTTTTTTTTTGATCCTGTAATTCTGAAGCAAGTCTTGTTCGTGGTTGAGTGTTGAAGGTGTGGTTTAGGTCTATACTTTATTTCCTGGAGACCTTTGGTGGTTTCTTTATTGTAAATAAAAAAAAAAAGATGATAAAGCCTGATTTGGTCATCGTAAGTATTTTGGGGTAGAAATCGTTAACAGCTCGTAACTGAAAAATTGTGGAAGATCTCCACTGTGCAAAATGTACACCGTTTGTGAAATAGTTTTCTCTTTTCAACGGAAGGTTTTTGAATTCAGCGCTTTCAGTGTCTTTGTTTTACCAGAATCCACAAGGAAGTTAAATCTTTGTTTGTGTTTATGGCTTTGCGTATCCAGGCTTTCCGTGATACACTGACAGTTCTGCTGTCCTGGCTTTTAAGTTTTCCTGAGGATGGAAGCCTATGTGTTAGACCTGAGATGAGACTTAAAAATGATGTGTGTATAATAATGATTGAACTGGATTAGGTTATGTAGAAGGGTGAAACTTAAAAGTGTAGACCAATAGCGAGACTTCAAAAAAGTAAAGTAACAGAGCAGCAGATTGTTCAAAGTTGAATTTTTGTTTGCTTGTTTCTTCTTCTTCAGTCGTCATAATGTGTTGCTACCGTCTGCTGTCTGATCTGTTTGGCAAAAGAGCTTGATACTTGCAGGAGTCAGGGAGAGAGGGTTGAGGAGTAAAAGATCTGAACCGATAGGACCATTTGTAGATTGAGAAGTCTGAAACTGCTTTGCCATCCTTTGGTCAACAGTCATTGCTAGTTTAATAAGTTACTGCTTACTTACTTTATGAAACGCTAATATATGCTGCATGCTCTAAATAATTCAGAGCTTATGAAGGAGTGAATAGTCACCAGACTATTAGCCATAAGCTTGTTGATATTTATATTGTTATTTATATTTGGTTGTGTGTGGTTCTTGGAGCTAATCTCTTATTAATGCACTAAAAATATTGGTCTTGGTAGACATTTAAAGTGGAATGTAGGGAAGTCCCTTTTCCCCTCGCCCCATGCAAAAATGCCCAGGGGAAGTTCAACATTTATTCGTTGTCTTATGATATTTTAGCCACACTTTTCTATTAAGACATTTCTTTTCTATAATTAAAAAAACCTGTTTTAGGGAATATATTTGGGTAGCTTCTTTAGTTCATTCTTAGAATGGATATGCTATTGTTACAGTGACAATACTAAAAGATACTGCACTGGGACTTCTCACTCGCTCCAGGCATTTTCTTTGCAACCCTTGCAGCTCGTTCTCGTGTCCTGAACTGGTACAGCCACAGCTGTTTGTGAAACAATGCAGTGATTGGGATCAGGGGACGCTGCTCTGGCCAGAAGGGAGACGGGGTGGAGAGGGGCGAGGAGAAGAGTGGGAAAAGCAGCCTTTTTTTAACTTTTACCTCCTCTGCCTCAGAAGTTGTCATAGACTGGCTGCAGATACAACTCTGCTGGCAGAGTGGGTGAGTGGCCATTAAAGCACAATGGGCAGGACGGGGTGAGCTTAGCATGCTAAGAACAGTCTGCAGAGGTTAAGCAGCCCAGCTGGCAAATGCAGAACTACTATACTGAGACTGTCGGAGGCGGGGAGTGGACACTAGGAAAGAGGTGAGAAGTGTTTTGCTTTATGACATGCACTCTGGACCTGACAAGACAGTTGCAAAGGTCCCTTTACCTTCCTGTTTCCCCCTTGGGAGTCACTATAATGACTAAAGGAGTGAAGCTCAATTCCCCAGGACCCAGCCCTGTACTTGGAACTACTGAACGAATCCTGTAGCTCAGGTTGAGGAATCTATGTACTAGTGAAAGACGGGTTGGAGCTGAGATGTACAGCATAGGAGAAGTTTAGTATGATAGGATTTGCATTAAGTTCTGTTTTGACAAGTGAAAATTTTGGATGTGGATAGGTTTGCATGTGTCTGGTTTTATATCTGATTTAATACTCAAGGAGGAAGCCAACCTTTATATAAATAGTGGGGATTTTGATGAATAATTGGTCCGTGCTGTTTTTCTTCCCTACTCAGGTTAAACCAAAGCCCCTGTTGCTGAAGTTGTTAAAGTTAGCTGGTGCAGAAAAGGACACTTTTACTATGAAGGAGGTGAGAACCTTTAATCAGATTACGATGAGCACAGATAGATTGTTCTTTTGTTTTGGGTGAAGGGCGGGCACTGTAGTTCATAACTTATCTGGAAGGTATTGATTTTGTTCTCCTGACTTTTTAGGTGGTGTTTAGCAAGTTACTTAAAACTTGAACAAAAGTGTCTGGTCAGTAGAATAGCAGAGTACTTGGGGATGGGCAGGTGGAAACCACAGCTAGAAGGAGTTTTAGGCAACCAAAGTGAGAAGGGCAAATCTCAGTGAAATGAATGTGTTTTCTCTTAAACTTGAAACAACAGAACCTGTGCATTTATTGTCTGTGTGTGTCATTTATTTTACAGGTAATATTCTATCTTGGACAATATATTATGTCTAAACAGTTATATGATGAAAAACAGCAACATATTGTACACTGTGCAAATGATCTCCTGGGGGATTTATTTGGAGTAACAAGCTTTTCAGTAAAAGAACACAGGTAAAATGGGATTCTTCTGGAGAACGTAACGCGTGTGGCTTTTTTAACTCTTTGCGTCTTCGAAGATGGTAAGCTCTCATTTATAATTACGTGTAGCTAACTTGCAACATCTCTTTCTTTGTCCCCATCTAAGGAGACTGTATTCAATGATTTCCAGAAATCTGATAGCAATCAATCAACAAGGTAAGCTAGTCTAGGAGGACCTTTTGTATTGGGAAACAGTAGGGAAAATATAACTTACATTAATGAGTCTTGCATTGACCTCTCCATAATTAGCAATTTGGCTTTACACACTACTGCCCAGAGCAATCACAACCAGTAAATCAAAGCAAACACCTTCTTCTGGGGGGGGGGACTTGAAATCTGAACAGCTTTTGAGTAACTTTGTGGGACTATAAACAGAACGAGCACAGTCAGAGCTGAATACAAAGAGGACTAAATTGAAAATTAGTTGTTCGCTTGAGTTTCTTACAGGTAAAGCCCATGACGACATAAAAAGTTTTAATATGAAAAAATAGCTTCTTGAGCTTTGGTCAGCAGTGAAGTCAGGGCAAATACTTTTCATGGTTTCTGTTAGGATTCTGTTTTCAGTTTCAAAACTCAACTGTGAGGTACATTTGAAACTGGTCACCCTCAGTGACACTGGAGTCGCTTTGTGGTCACTTTGTGGATAGCCGCTTCATAAATGGTGAATTGTTACATACTCATCTTTCCTGCTCAATATAGCTGTAATTTTTGACTAATAAAAGGAGCAAACCAGAAGTTGAATAATGGAAGTAATTTTGTAAATTGGATTCTAAATCCATGTGAAGACACCCTTTGTTTCTGATTCTTCCTAAAGGCAAGTGTTCAGCTGCTGAGAGTGGGAAGCACTCTTTATTAATATCCCATATTGTTAAGCTTGCAAACTTAATTTACCTCTCAAATTCTTTTCTTGAGAGATAGTTCAGTAAAGCCTTTTAAATTGGGTGTTCCCATAAGGTGCTGGCTGGTAAAACATACTTTGGAGAGTGTAAAATGCTTCTTGCATATACTCTTTCATATCTGCAGAATATCAGCTAGTGCACATAATTCATTTGAAGGCATTTGTAATAAAATTTTGAGCTACTTTGCAGTTATTTTTCTCTTCCTCCTCACGTTCCCACTTCAGTAACGTTACAGGGAAAGTGATGCACACACCTGAAAAGCAAAGGAACTGGGTTGTTTTTTCTGCTGTTGCAAAATCTCTGGATTTTAAGTTCTGTTTAGAATGTACTTTGTAAATACTGTATGTGGGAAACTTCTTTCAGTTGTTTTCAGTCTTTACATTTTTGAGCCTGAAATTGGCTTTTTCTGCTGTGCTGTTACAGCTTTTGGTTTGGTTTGGTTTCAGGCCCTGCTCTTGTGGACACACCTGAGGATGATGCCAGTTTTCATCTTGCAGAAGAAAATGTTCTTAAGGTTTGTTTTTGGTTTGGTTTTTTTTACTATAAATGATTCTGAGATGTAAATTTTGTTTAGTTTTCTTGTGTTTTAGATGCAGTGATTGATTCTGGCCTTTTGCCTCGTATTCACACTCAGACTTACTCAGCATTTCTGTTAATCAGGAGCCTGTGCAAGAGTTAGAAGAAAAGCAGTCTTCATCAAACGTGACTTCCCGACCAACTACATCTTCTAGAAGGAGAACACACAGTGAATCTGGTATGTGCAGATTTATGACACAGACCTTTCAGTAGCATGGCCACTTAGGAAGAAAAAGTACATTCTGTTGCCTTACTGAAAGATGCTGACCGATACAATTCGTGTTTCTCTGCTTATCTAAAACAAAATGTTCAGTCTGGAAAAGAACACAACTGTTTGCATTCCACCAGTGTCATGTTACAGTTGGGTCCCTAGAACTGTTAGTAAGGTGATGGAATAACTTGTTCCACAGGCTTACAAACTTGTTCACATCAGCAGGACTTAATCAGTTGCCTTGTCTTCATGATGAGAACACTTTTGTTGTAGTAGACTGATTTCATCAAATTCCTTTCAGTTTCCTCTGGAGACAGCCACAAAATTTACATTTTGTTTGCCCTCTAAACCCAATTTTCATCGAATTTCAATTAGTGGCAAACACCAAAGTTCTGGTAGTACCATGGGATGATTTTGGATAGGTTTAGGTTCACTAAGCAATTTTTAAAACATCAATGACTTGAACATCGTGTTTGTCTCTTCTTTCTCTTTACTGTGGTTATTCATTAATCACTGACAAAACATTTTCAAAGTGTGGAATGTTTCTTTCCATAATTAGCAAATAACAAGCTGATCAGCATGAACCTGAATAAACTTCTCAAAGGGAGTGTTCTCTGCAGTTCTACTGAAATACTGTTCTGTGGAATTCCATACTTTAGTTTGTTCCATCACTTCTGGTACCTCGTGACTTGGTGGTTGTAATTGCCTGGGCAGTTACGACCTTCTGTCGTTGCACAGAATTTCCTTCGGTGGCTCAGGAACATATTTTCAGTTCTTCAGCTTCCGTGTGATATTTTTTTTTTGTATGCATCTTGGGCCACTGTGATGTTAGTCAGTCCAAAAACTGTGCTGTGTTGCTGAGCGGGATGCACTAAATTAAAAGGACGTTTTAATGTTGTAACAAAAACTGGTGAAGGGATGGAAAGTCTTGGTTAAGCATCATAACCTGTAATACTTAAGCATGACTCAGAGCACGTAAGGTCCTGTGTTGTGCTTACTTATTGTAGGTTTGATTATTAACTCTTGTCTTTGCATCCATTTACTAGTTTGTTACAGCCTTAAAAGTTCTTTTAATATAGTGTTTTTATATACACTTTTTTTCTAATTTATAGGAAATCTTCCTTTTAAACCACTATTCTTGTTAAATTGGGATGGTAGCGGCTCCTTTGGAGCCGCTTATATAGTGTATAGAAACCTTGTGGTGATACAGTATCAGTACAGCATGGAGCCATGACAACTAAATGAGGACAACGATGGACAGGAGCAGCCCTTGGGCCTGCGGGCACCAAATTTGATGGGGCTCTCAGGGCGGAAAAAAGAAAAGAGAGGGGCTGAGCCAAGAAGCACCAAGGGAAAGTGAGAGAAGTCTCAAAGTATGTACAAGTGTTTTGTTCTCTTTTCTTTTTCAATGAAAGATTCAAGACTTGAAGACTCGTGGATTGTCAGGATGTGTTATAGAAGGCAAGGGAGAAGCTGGGCCACAGAGGGAGGGTGCAGAGGGTACCTGTAGGGGGGCAGCAGCTCTTACCAGGGTCTGCTGAACTGAACCATGTTATCAGGCCCCTGGGGGAGTTTTCACTCTGCTGCACTTACATACTGACTTTACAACACCTTTAATACAGTTGTTTCTTACCAAACACTCTAAAAGTCAGCGGAGCTGAATTTTTACTTACCTACCCCTAGAATGCTGTCCCCCTACTCCCTATGCTGCTGTCGGTAGATGTTTCAAAACATACTATATTTAAAAAGCATTGTTTTGCCTTCAAACCAAGCATACATAATTAGCACAGCTTAAAACAATGCTTTTGGGGTTCAATTTTTTACATAGTACACATTGAAGATTTTCTTGTTAGAGTGTGGTGAAAGTCATAATGGTTTGTTACACAGATTCTCTAGGTAAACACAGTTGCATATAGTGTAACAATTAACTGATAATTTTATTGTCTGAAACTTGAACCTGAATTTATCTTGCATGAGGTCTTTTGTGTGCATGTGACCCAGGAGCTAGTTCCTCTGTCTCCCTGCAAATTCTGGGATGGGACTCTGGAAGCCCTCTGAAAGTGCCTTTTTTTGTCTACTGACTGCAGAGGGACCTGGGACAGCTAAGATCCTAACTGCATTCCTTAAAGTTAGGAGGGATTTAAACTGTCATGTGTGGAGTAAAAATGCTTCCAAATTTGCAATTATTTCCTGCATGTGGAGACTGCCATTTACAAGCTGTGCTGTTGGGACAAGTGGGGAAAGCCACCCCCTGAAATACAGGTTTTGGGAATGTTTCACGCTTTTCATGTTTCTCAGTGTTACTGTGTCTGTTTTTTAAAGCAGTTTTTGGTGCCTTTACTTTTTTTCTCCATAAGTAAATTAATATTTTAAGCTTCTGTTAAGAATATTCAAACTACACATTGCATAGATGTTTTTGGAGTAATAAAAAATTCTTGAATGTGCCCAGAAGAAAATTCTTCAGATGATCTGCATAGTGACAGAAGAAAACGACACAAGTCAGACAGCATTTCGTTGACATTTGATGAGAGTCTCTCGTGGTGTGTAGTCAGTGGTCTGTGCCGTGAAAGAAGCAATAGCAGTGATTCAACAGATTCTCTTTCCATTCCTGTAAGTGGTACAGATTTTGCAGATTGCTCAAGTGCAAATATGCGTCTTAAATCATCGTGTTCTCAATTAAAAGCAGCAGTGCTTTGGATGGTGTCTGAGGAAAGAAAAGAGGCTGAAGGCAAAGCTGGTGTGTGGGTGGAGTGGGGTCTATTGTAGATCTGCTGAGTAAGCTGATATTAATTTAAGAAAAGCTATTAACTTTGAATATTCTTTTAAAAAGCAGATTCTTACTGCTTGACACAGTATTGAAAAAAAATGCCAGATACATTTTGTGTTTCAAAAGAAGTATTTTGTAGAATGCTAAGAGAAGAAAAGCAGTCGCAGATGTTCCATAATCCAGAGTAGCTGGTAGTTCTGATACAGCTTTGGTAACTCTACATAGCAGTGCCCTGATCATCTGCTGTATTAGTTTTCCAAGTCTTCACTGTTTTTTCACACTAAAGCAGATTATCTGTGATTAGGTCAAGTCATGAAGAGCTAACAGTATTCCTAGTCATATATTGTGTTCTGAATTGACAGAACTAATACTGTATCTTCACTCTTGATATCTTAGTTTAGTCACTGTCTTAAAGTTAAGTTGATGAGAATAGAGAATGCAATGACATGAAGCCAAAAGACGGCATCTTCTTGTGTCTGTTCTTTCACTTTTTATGAGAGCCTTTGTGAAATAGTAGCTGCTGTCTACAAGCTGGCTGTAGGTTGTTTGCAGCCTGCAGAGTCAATAAAAGGCTTTCAGATCTAGCTTTATTTACCTAAAATTTGTTTGTTTCATAAAGATGTATCTAATGACAGCTTGTCTCGTGGTTTCCATAGCTAATTAAACTTGAGTCATTCGGGTTTATCTTGCAAGCTATCTTAACAGTAATGGTTATGGATGTGGACTGGTGAGGTTGAATGTGTACTTTTTTTCCCTTCTTTTCCAGGATCTTGATGCCAGTTCATTAAGCGAAAACTCTGACTGGTTTGAGCATAGTTCTGTTTCAGACCAGTTCAGTGTAGAGTTTGAAGTTGAGTCTATTTATTCAGAAGATTATAGCCACAATGAAGAAGGACAGGAGCTCACAGATGAAGATGATGAGGTACTTATTTGTTTTATTTGGGATTTTTGTTTGACCAAAAGGAGTGAGAGGGGGACAGAAACTTACAGGGATACTTTATGCTGAGGATTTCAACAAACAGTAGTAACTCCTCTGGTTTATTTCAGGACTGGATGTGCTGCATCACAAACTGCAGCCAGTCATTCACTAAATCATATTCCATGCCTGTCACCAGTATATACACCCCCCAGGCAGTAACTGGTGCAGTGCTAAGGCTTTATGCAGGCTGTGAAACAGACTCCTGACACTCTGGAGAGGTCTGCGTAGCAGATTGTGTGTAACAGCTCACTAGCTGTTGGAGTCGATGGCAGCTGCATTTTTAGTTCTAGAAGTATGTGTTGAGCTTTGACAACAGTTTTGATCGTGAAAACTTTCCTAGTGTCTCTTTTCAAAGGGACATTTCTGAATCATTTGCCTCCATTACTATAGATTTGTAAATCCACAATTTCATAAATTTTCCTTAGGAGGCAAGAAAACAGTAAAATTGTGATGACCATCATTTTCAAGAGGTCTGGATAGTAGGAATGGCAGGAAAGAAGTGGGATTTATTTTTTTTTCCTGGTTAGTTTTCTGTTACTTCAAAGAGATTTTAATCAGCTCGTGTCAAGATTGAGGACTAGAAGGAGAATTTGCTGGGGCTGACGTGATTGTGGTACTTAAGAGGTTGAATGGGACTGACTGTACTGATGTACACTTTTTCTGCTGTGCTGTTAACTGCACTCTGAGATAAGACGGTGGTTTGGAGGAAGAAAGGATTGTGATGTGTCCCTGCTCTCAACAGCAGCATTAAGAATTGCAGGCTGATAGAGGTTGAGAGGGGCCTCTGGAGGTCATCTTAACCCCCACCCTGTCTCAGACAGAACTGGTTGCCTAGGGCTGTGTCCAGATGACTTTCCAAAGGTAGAGGCTCCACAGCTGCTCAGGACAACCTGTGCCAGTGCTTGGTCACCCTCACAGTGAAAGCGTCCCCTGACATTCAGACAGAAGCTCCTGTGTTTTACTGTGTGCCAATTGCCTCTTATCCTGTTGCTGGACATGACTGAGAAGAGCCTGGCTCCTTTCTTAAGCCCTCCTGTCGTGTGTATTTGTGCACATTGATAACACATCCTCCTTGAGCCTTCTCTTTTCAAAGCTGAATAGTCACAGCTCTCAGCCAGTCCTCATGTGAGGGCTTCTCCAGTCCCTTACTAAACCTAGTGGCCCTTTGCTGGACTCCAGCAGCTCCTCATCTCTCATGTATGGGAGAGGCCAGGAGGGGCCTCTGTTCTGGAAGGTGGGACCTTCTGTCTGACTAGTCTGTTTTTTTTCTTCAAACTCCATTAAAACTGTAAACAGAACTCTTTTCCCCCAAACCCAGTCATAAGAGTTAATTTATGTTAGCAAGTATGTGTACTACTTATTACATTTAATTAAAAGTCTCTCTGAAAACTTTTATCAGTGTAAAAATCTACCAGATTTTTAATTGAATGCCAAAACCCAGTTACATCAACACTTTATTGAAACCAGGTATATCAGCTGACTATTTACCAGGACGAAGATAGCGATGGTGATTCATTTGATGAAGATCCCGAGATTTCTCTAGCTGTGAGTAAAACCTTGATTGGCAAAGCATCGTAAGTTGTGTGATCTGACAGAGCAGATCAGGGAGTATAGATGAATTCTGTGGCTACTAGTGGTTTTTAAAGAATTAAATTGACTTTTTCTTGTATGCTCAAAGATTGATTCCAAGGTGATAGTTTGGTTATTGAACATGTGATTATTAAGCAACCTTGATATTTATTTTCTTAAAAATTGCCAAACTTCCTAATCCATTAAAGAACCCACACACCATAGCTTACAGTTTCACTGGCTTGATGGAAAGAAGCTATTTGGACTCAGAAAACAAAAATTCTTTAAAATGATGTAGATTTAAAAACTTCTTTCTGTAAATCACAGTGTCTAGTTTTATTGTCCAACTTGAAGGAAGGAAGGAATCTGTAGCATACAGATATGAAGGCCAAACAAGCTTTCAGAACATTACTGTAAAATTCTAAGGTCTTGAGGCTTTTTGTAAATTCTATGAGACCATTCTTGAAGTGCAGGAAGTGGGGTTTAGGGCAAAGTGTGTAGATGTGTGAAAAAAAGCTCACTCTAGAATTAAATGCAGTGTCTCTGTTTATAATTGCTTTTCACAATTGAAGCTTGAATTGAGCTGTTCAAAGCTCTCAAGTGTAATGTACGTGTGAAACACAGGACTAGCCACCAGCTAAAAACATGGCACCGCTTACGTGTGGAAAACCACGTCTGTACGTTGTTTTTAGGAATTGAAATTGGTCTTTGAGGCTTTTGCTGTCACTGATGTTGTTCAGGACTTGAACAAAAAGTGCCTTGAATCTTCTAAATAAGCTTTGGTTTAGTGTCCTTTTGTTTGTTTTTATTCCCCCTGTGACATGCATTATTTCTAAGAGAGGTCTTGAGGTGTACTTTTAATGAACTAGCGGTAGCGTGTGAAATAACTTCCAAGAGGGTGAAGCAACCCTTTATTTAATGGCCGCTGTTGGCTGTTCTCTGAGACTCCTGTGTCACAGTGCCCTCACCTGGCTGCTTTGCACACCAGCACCTCAGCATCCCACGGGGTAACCGTCCAGTTGGTCATGAGCAGGTTCCATTTCTGAAGTCTTATTCTTGAAAATAACGGGAATGGTGACCATTTTACCAGAAAGGAAATTTTTCATGAGGTTCTCTGAAGACATTTGTGGTCTAGTTTCTTCAGTTTTGCATGAGATAATAAATCATTATTCTATTTTATTTCACAAATCTGCTGCAAAAAGAAAGAACATCAGAACCTTTACAATGTAGAACTGTAAAAACAGGGCCCATCACTGAATGGAGTTTTAAAATTATAACCAAGGCAAGGTGACTATTCTTTTGATGGTAACAAATTGTTTATAATCACTGAATACTTCATTTTTAAGTGTTCCAAGTAGCTTAAGCTGTTCCAACTTTTAATTCACTGAAGGATTATTGGAAGTGTCCCGAATGTAGCGAAATGAATCCTCCGCTCCCGCGACATTGCCACAGATGCTGGGCCCTGCGTGAGGACTGGCTCCCAGAGGAAAAGAGCGACAAGTTGGAAAAGAGCAAATTAGAAAGTTCCTTCCCTCTACAGCCTGAGGAAGGTTTCGATGTTCCTGACTGCAAGAAAGTGAAAACGACTGAAGAGAAAGAAGCGGCTGTGGAGGAGAATGAGGAGAAAGCAGTACACATTTCCGAGTCCCAGGAAAGCGAGGATTACTCGCAGCCATCGACATCGAGCAGCGTGTTTTGTAGCAGTCAGGAAGATTATAAGGAGCCTGAGAAGAGAGAAATGGAAAGCGTGGAATCCAGCCTGCCTGTTACCAGCATAGAGCCCTGTGTCATCTGTCAGAGCAGGCCTAAAAATGGCTGCATAGTACATGGCAAAACGGGACATCTCATGTCGTGCTTCACGTGCGCAAGAAAGCTTAAGAAGAGGAACAAACCCTGCCCCGTGTGCAGACAGCCCATACAAATGATTGTGCTAACTTATTTTAGTTAGATGGATGTTGACTGGAAAGCAGCAGAAAGAACTTCATAAACTGATTAAGAAAGTTAAGAAATTATTTTTGTATGCTTATTGGGAGAGTTGATATGTCGGGACTCTTTACATTTGGTATGAAAGGTGATTGTGGAAATAAATGCACTGGCACTGTTAAGAGGTTAGCCCAATATTCCTAAGTCAGCTTGAAGGTTTTAAATCCCTCCCAGTTAAAATAACCTATCCCTGCAACTGCCCTCCTCTCCAAGTGTTTGTTTCACACAAGTTAGCGACATTTGTTTTATTGGATTAAATATGCCTGTTAAAACCCTCCTCTTGAGAGGGTTCTGCTTCCCAAGCATTCCAGGATCGGTTGGCTGGTGAAAGACACCAGGCTCGATCAGAACCCTCTGAAGAAGTCAATAAAATAAACAAACGGAATCTTGTCTCCCTTATTCCCAAAACTGAAATTCCTCCAAGTAACCAAACTACAGGGGAGACCTTACCAGGAAGTAAGTGGGAGAAAATGGAATAGAAAATCATTTAAGGTTTTAGAAATAGAAAAGAGTATTGTGTGTCACCTATTTTTATAGCATGTGTTGTGCACTTCAGGGCTGTGTGTCCCCTGAGCAGTCATTGATCCAAGGTCAGGCTTGCAATTCTCTCTTAAACATCCTGAGAAAACGCCTTTTAAAGTGCTTTGTGGGTTTGGAAGTCCTTACTAGTCTAATAATTATTTTAGCAGCATAAGAAAAGCCTTGAACAGACAAGCTGAATGAAGGAGATGCTATGTGATGTGAGGTCGGGCAATACTGGGGGACAGTTGTACTCTTCTACACTTGTTTCCTACTTCAGCAGTAGAGCATGCAGCTCAGTCACTGCGTTCACTTGAAAACAAACAGGAAGGAAGGAAAAGCCCACCTCCATCTGCAGCAACAGCTGAGCTGTGCAGTTCTCGTTCTCACAGCCGTTCTTTACATTCAGTGATCTTTCCAACTCAGCTGGTTGTGTCATAAGAATTCTGAAAATTTGTTGCATGATGTTTGGTCCAACTTAAAATTGGTCTCACTGGATCCATCCTTTCCTGCTTTCAGCTCTTGTCTCCTCGCTGTACTTCATCAGAAACTGCGTGAAACAGCGGTTCCTTTATGAAGGAGTCTGCCAACCACCCCGCTCCCTGCTGCTTTCAGAGCGGGTAATGTGGGCGTAAGCTCAAGTATCTTCAGGATAGAGTCAGTTGACTGATTTGAGCTGGTTTTCAGATGGAGACTTTCTGTGCAAGTGAGTTGTATTTATTTAGTTTGCAAGGGGAATTGTGTGGTTTTAGCACCTTTTAATTTTACAGGCAGTTGCTTCTGGGAATACAGTAGTCAAGAGTGCCAAGAGTGGATGCCTAGTCTGACTGTGGGGGTGGTGCTGAGCTACCCCAATGGGCTGGCGGTGCCTTTGGGCTAGGGCAAAGGCTTCTACTGCTACAGTTACCTTCCGTCAGAGCTGGACTCCTTCTTCTGGCAGGAAGGGGCTGCAAGCCAGGGTTTGCAGAGGAAGTGCTTAGGGGAAGGAGGTAAAGCTGTGCAGGAGAAACTCGGTGACCCCTTGGTTGTTACCTGCACGTGTCTGGATAAAACATGGCCACTGGGGTCAGGCCTGTTTTGTTTGTACATTTGAACTAATTCTCAAAAAACGCTCCCAAAAGATTGTGGCATCTCTGAAGTTTTACCACAGTTCAGCTAAACAAAACATAAACCCCAGTTGTGGATGTTTCTTGAAATTCTTGCTTGCTTGCCCGTTGTAATTTGTAAAGCTACAGTAGGGGGCTGGAATTTCTTGAAGTGCTGTGGTCAGCAGAAACCTTTTATGGGTTTTGTGGGATTTGATAATCCTTTAGCTCAAAATACAGAAGTGCTTTGGGCAGATATTTAAAGTTCTCAAGTAGAGATGCTGGTAACGGATGGCCACCTGCCTTAATCCACACGGCTTCATATTTGTTTTTCCTAATTTTTGATTTGATTTGATCTTAATTTGCAGAGGCTCTTCCGTTACACCTGCAGGTTGCAACCAAACAAGTGCTTGTAGCTGGGGTCTGAAACCTGCAGCTGAGGGGACTGTAGACATGCCTGGCTGGGAGTAGAGCTGGTGACATGGGACTATGTGTAAAAGAAAAAATCTCGTCTGTTCCAGTCTTTGCCTGGGCTCTTCCCATGATGGCTTCTGGTGATGGCTGGCCTAGGTCAGCCTAGGGACCATCCTGCTCTTGGTGTTCTCTTCCAGTCAGGCCCCTCAGGTGATCGTGGTACTGAAATAACCTATTTCAGCTCTCAGAAACCTTCAAAAACAATTTCTGCTCCCAGAAGCACTTTCTGGTTTTGCAACAGATAAGTGGAGCATGTGGCACAGTGAATTTTCCTGCTTGTGGGCTGAAATAGTACTTCCCTGGCACAGCCTGTGTTGTGGAGAACAGCCCTGGAAATGCCCACCACTCCACACAACGCTGATTTCTGAGTGGCTGAATTGGGCCACTTTGATTTCCGCATCTGTGGCCAAACTCCTGTGTTAGAGCAATTCTTCGGTTTGAGCTACATTTTCTGTATTAATGTTATTAACTTCTAGTAAAACTCCCAGCTGTGGTTGCTTTGAGGCCCGCCTCACGTAGGAGTGGTGAACAGTAGTGCCTACTCCTGTTCCCACCAGAGAGGCCGGGGCCTGCAAGCACATGCCCAGGCTTTGGAGTGTGGGTGATGCTGTCACCCCCACGCTGCTGCCCCAGTGCCAGCCCAGGGTCTGGTTTTCAGTTCAAAAGGCTGAAATGTTTTGAGTCTGCCCCTGTGCCGCCACCCCACCGTGTTCAGCACCTGTAGGGCAGGGGGTGGCCAGCCTGGGCTTGTCACCCCCTTCCTTCTGGCCTGCAGACACGTTTCTGGCCTGGGGCAGCAGCACAAACGTCGGGGAAGTTTTAGTAGTTGTCAGTTGTTGCCTGGTGAGCCCTTTGAGAGTCATATTTATATGTCACACAGATTTTGATCTTTAATTTATTTCAGTTTGTAAATATGCTTACAGTTAGCGTTTTGAGCTTTAATTTATTGAATTAGTCTATGGGTACGTGTGTAAATACATAAACATGCATACTTAGTAACTCACAGTCAGGAAGAAGTATTTAAGGAATTGTAGCATTAAAATAAAGAGAAATATTCTAATTGTTTTCAGGCTAAGGCGGGCGTAGCAAGATTTATGGCTCTGTTGGTTTTTTTTTCCTTCCCTTCTGAGTTGAAACTGAACATTTATTAAATAGAGGTGGAGGCTAGTGCAGCATTAGCAGAGTGAAAGTATTTTGATGTTGTTTGTTTTCCTTTGGAGTGCTTTTGGAGGTCTGAGTACAGCCAAGAGGCTGGCTGAGTGCTTTGGGCTGTGGTAAGGTCGGAGGTGCACTGAGAGGTTAATTTGCACGAGGTGGGGATCACTTTTTGCCTTCGAACACAACCGAGGGCACTGAAGGGATGGCCAGGTGCTGGCAAAATGTACACGATTCTCTGTAATTGCCTTAGTCTGTTCTGTTGGGCACTGCAGGTAGACAATAGCTGTGTACAGGCGCTCCAAGAACTCGCATTTATTCTGTTTTATAAAGTACAATAAACCTACTTTCTGCTCAAGCATCACTTTTTCACTGTGTTGCTGCTTATTAGAATTGAAATTCAACTCTTGGCAAAGTGCAGGTAAAGTACTCAAGACAGGTAGCAAAACTGCTTCACTTCAGAGTCTGATGTTGCTCACAAAGGCTAGAAGCAATGAATAGTGAAGTATTCGAGAACCCTTAGTACTGAGTCTTAAGATATATTAGTTATGCAGTTTGCTGCTTTTGTCCTTTAAGAACCTTGCTCAGTCAAAGCAGAATCGGCTGGATGGCAGCTGCTGTTGCTCAGTTGTGGCACAGCGAAGGGTGCTTGAGGGTGCCTTAGAAAGGGTAAAAATGCAATGCCATGAAATGTTACTTGATGAAAAGTGTTTCGTTTATCGTGGCAGTGTGGTAAGGTTTTTATCACCAAGTTGTGTTTGCTGTAAATTTGTTTAAACGTCACTGTCTCTGAAATGTCTGTGTGGGTATGAAGCCATGTACAAGACTTCAGGCAGGTTTTGCCTTTTAAAGACTTAACATGAGGGAAAACCAACTCTTGCAGGAAGCGTCAACAAGAATAACTGTCGCAGAAAATAATGTTCTTACAAAAGAGACGGAAAAAAATTATTGGAAGCATAACAAAACTGAAGAAATAGAGTATAGGAGTGAAGAACTTGACTTCCCCATCTTTGATTTAAAGTTGGTGTTGTGTTCGGGTGTAACTTTAGAAGGGTTTCCAGTTTGAAAGCAGCTCATTTACCTGAGCCTGTGAACGTGCCCCACATACAGCGGGGCAGCAGTTGTACCAGGCAGATGCACATTTCTTTGTTCAACACTCAGCCTCAAAGGCGCCATTGCAGTTGCAGCGCTCTTCCCCAGGGGCTGAGAGAGACAGGGGTTGAACAGGTGCCCAGGGCCAGCGTGGGGCTGTGGGTGCTCTTGGCCCAAGCTCCTGCAGCATTGCCCCTGCCATAGGGTCACCCTCCATAAAGTGTGTTTGACAGTAGGTTTGTACTCAGCCCAGGCCCTGCCTATCCCTGGGCAGTGCAGCACTGGATCAGCAGCTCTCCTGGCCAGGCCCTGCCCACCCACCTCCCGGCCCCCCAAGCCCCTAGAGAACC
This sequence comes from Urocolius indicus, assembly GCA_013401255.1. NCBI lineage: Eukaryota > Metazoa > Chordata > Aves > Coliiformes > Coliidae > Urocolius > Urocolius indicus. Next base: position 4,909 of record WBNH01010577.1, on the reverse strand, counting down.
TGCCCACTCCTCCAGCGCCATGCCAAGAGGGGCATGGCATCATCTTACTGATGCTTAGAGGCTGCACAGCCAATGAAAGCAAAACACAGTAAATCCCACCATGAAACCTGGATTTAAGGTGTCATTTAACAGTGGATTGCACTTAGTGAACGTGAAAAATGGTTGCTTTTAACTCATGGGTGGGAGTTTTTATATTTAGCACAGATGCACTGAACGCTCAAGTGAAACACCTCGCTGTAGTTTGCGTGTATATTCCATTGTAAAATTACTCAGTGAAACTTAGAAAGGTGTTGTCTCTTAGCCCTTATGAGTAAACGTTGCTTTAACTTAACAGCCTGATTTTAAAGGGCAGTTCTTGGCTTTGAGCTTTAATAGCTGCCAACACAACGATTACATAATACCTAAAATACCAAATAGCTTTTCCAAAAGCAGACTCTTACCTTGTCTGACTGCACATAGCTGGAATGCCTGTGTTTAACAGAGTGGCTTGCAGTGAATCTATGTAACTGTGCACTTCTGCCCCTGCTCCTCCACGAAGGCACTTTCCAGACATTGTCAGGCTGGAGCTCACAGCCCGTGCCTGCGGGACACCTGGTAAACACCCCGCTGATGGGAATTGCCACCTGTATTACATTTACCTTTGAGCTTTCAGCCTTTTCTTAGGAAAACAAATACTATGTTGCATTTTAAAGCTTTAAATAAAGATTGTTTATATACTCTTTGGTGCTCTTTTCTCATGTCAGTGTCCTGAGGGTTAGAAGTTCTTGGTCTTCATATAGATTTGTACTTGTGTGAGCCAGGGCACAGGCTCCTTCCACCCTCACAGCCAGCTGCTGGGCTCCTGGCTTCTCTCAGATTTCTTGCTTTTGGGGAATTTCCAACTCTACTTCGTCTTGCTGTGAGAGAATCAGTACCTAGTATCAGAGGCAGGATTAGCGGATAATTATTGGTAAACAATCCACAGCAGTTAGGAGAAGGGGAAAAGGTAGAAAATTCACATGGCTATGCTGAAAACATTAAACAGTACCTTGCAGAGACAGCCCTTGTTCCACAGAGGCAGTACTGTTGCAATTTCTAAAGTATATTTACAGCTTGAGACACTCTACAGCCCAGCTGGTCAGGCTTGGTGCGTCAGGAATGCTTTCAGGGAAGGTGATACCTTGGAAGAGATTAACTGCATTCCCACATTTTTTACTTACTGCTTACAGAAGAGGTTGATGCTTGCAAAGATAATCCCTTCTGGTTATTTTTGTAACTGCTGAAGATAAACTTTTAAAATAAACACAGGAGCTGGTACTAACTGCCTTTTCTTGATAAATTTTGTGTTTATTGGATGCCTTCAGAGTGCCCTGAAATGACTTGCAGCTGTCCAGGCAGAAGGAGGCTGCCAGTTGTGCACACAGTCGGGCCAGCCCAGCCTGTCCTGGGATGGGGTTTGTACCTCACGGCCTGTGCCTGCCAGTGACTGGCACGTGGGGGAGAAGTGGCCCAAACGGTGCCGTGGCAGGGCTGTGGAACACGCCGTAATGCTCGAAAGCCAGGGTCTCCAATTAAAAGTTTCCAAATTGTGATACGGCTGTTGACTTTCCGCATCGCTTTCAGCAGCTCTGCCTTAGGGGTTTCAGAAACCCGAGTTACTCTTTTGCTCGCTGGCACAGATGAGCATCAAGCTTCCAGCAGCGTGGCCCTTCAGCCTGCACTTACCCTTCATTTCCATCTTCTCGTCTTACACCCTGTTTGTGTTCCTGGTCTTGACCTCCTTTCAGCCCCGCGCTGGCCCATCGCCGCAGGTAAGAAGCAGCACGAGTGAAGCAGCCACTCCGCAGCCGGAGCGGTGAAAGGAGGGTTGGGCGGGTGGAGCACTGTCGGGCACAGTAGCTGTTGGTTCCACCAGGAGCCCGAGCTCCCACAAAATGTTTGCAGTGCAGGCCTGGACATTTTCAAACTCAGACACAATTTCTTCAGAATGTGTTTGCACTTTCTGCATCAGAGTTCTGCAAAATCACCACCCTGTGCAGAAATTCTTTGGAGTAAAATACACAGAAAAAATACAATAATCTGTATGATAACAAAACCATTTGATTGTCCAGCCGGTGTTTCACAAAACTACAATAAACACGACCGTCAATCTGAGAATTTGGTTTATAAAAACATACATTCCTTTGCATTTACAATTCCTTGTCTGAAAAGCCACGTTCTTGCGGGAAGATTTTTTGCCTCGTCACAACACGTCATTCCGGGCTTCATTTGAAAATTACGAGCGTAACGGTCATTAAAACCAAGAGATGGAGAGATGGTTTTGCTGCAGCCGAAGCCTGTTCGAGCGTTTGGTAGAGGGGAATTTTGGGACACGAAGCACCTCTTGATTTGATGGAGACTTCAGAGAAAGAGAAGTCGTGCTTCAAAGCACTGAAGTTGCCAGTAGTGTCAGGTATTTCCACCGTCGCCAGGATGGACTTAACTCCCGGTATGGTAGCCTAGGAGCAAACGTGAAAGCTTCCTTTACTTGGTTTGAAACGTTGAGTTCAGCTGTCAAACAATCATCGTCTAATGTGCTCGTTTACACTTTCAACACATCAGGGAAAAGTGATCTAAAGCCGAGTTTGAGAATGCAGAACAGGAAAATACTAAAGTTCTCATGTTACAGCAATAACACTAACCCCTCCCCAAAACTGAGAGAGGGTTCTTTATGATGGGAAGGCACCGCATGCTGTACAGGAGAGGGAAGCCTGCAGTGATTCCTAAGGGTAAGCCCCCAGCCGGTGGGAGGAACAGCCTGTGCCGCGCAGATCTTGTCTAACAGCAGCTGCTGCCAGTCCCCCCTCCCCTACCCCGGAGAAGCCGTTTCCTCCCAGGGGAGTGAGTGCCTGCGGCAGACACGGCAGACACGCACAGCCAGTGGCACCGCAGATCCAGCTTCCACTTCCTCATCTGCAAGAGTCCAGACACTCAGCCCAGCTGGTTCCAACATCCAGGTCGGCCAAGTGCTTACCTCTAGGTATTCTGGGCTCTTTAGACCACGCGGTATCAAAAAAATGTCCCTTCTACTGACTCATGTTTTAAAATACTTTCTGTTAAATCTGCTTAGGAGCCTTTACAGCTCCCGTGTGTCACCTGAGCCGGTTCAGCCCATCAGCCAATACAAGGCGGCTGTGCAGCTCAGTATTCTCGTGAGGCCACACACTTACGTTGATCACGTACGTCCCAGGCAAAAGGAGCAGAAAGTACTCCCCCTGTTCATTTGTTCTGTAGGGGCAGATGTGAGGCCTCCCTTTGGCCTCCACGATGGCATTGGGAATGGGGTCCCCATTCTTATCAGTCACTTGACCTTTGACACCTACAAAAAAGGGAGATGAGAGAAAATTCACAGCCTGTCACTGTGGTGAACCTGCTTCTCCAAGAAAGTCGGAGTCTTGGTTGCTGGATGCACTTCAAAAGCATTTTGAGTCTGACTAATGAGTCACGTCTAATGATATCACTAGTCCTTTCTGTCTTGCTGAAGGGAATTAAAATAGAAAAGCCATCCTTGTTGTTGTTAAGTTCACCCTGACAGCACCATAAGCTCTGCTTCTAAATCTCATTTGCTGAAAGCACTATACATAGGTATTGTTCATGTGTTTTGCTGGAGGGCTTCAATCTGCAGCACCAGCTATTTTGGGAGGGTAGGAGTAACCTTTGTTTTAAAAAAAAATAAGTCAGCTTCTTATCTAGTGCTTCCTAAGGGCAGAACACCAACAGTGGCTGCTTATGAAGTAGTTTCTCACACACCACCTTCAACGCAGCACAGGCATTAAGCAATACAAACATTCTGGGCAATGAAACGCAAGGTAAGCAGCAGATTAGTGCAAACCCTTGGACTCATTGTGAAGCACCACCACTGCTTCACCAAGTAGCAGCACTCATCCAACTGTGAAATCAAGACCATACCTAGAAAAGTCACAGAAACCCACGAAATCCAAGCACCTGTGGAACACTCTGCATGTGCATACGCTCACATACACTTCTAAAACACCTCACTGCCCCCAGGCTCTGAAGAAAACACTCCTGAGGTCAGGAGTATGGCCAGAGGCCCCAGGGGCCTCTCCTTCACTCCTGCCCCAGCACATTTTTAAGCCCCTTGCACCCCTGTAGTAGCACTCATTGTCCCACACCTAAACCTGCTGTAAGAGCTCCTCCCTGGCCTTGCAGCACTTGCTGTTCAGAAACAGTAATTCCCAAGGTCACACCAGAGCTCTTGGCCTGTGACCTCTGACACTGCCCCAGGCTGCTGAGGGGCAACCGCTCTGTCTACTGGCCTGGCCTCAGCTTTAGCTCCCTCTCTTTTGCATACCCACCCAGATGGACTTGTTTTATGTATTCGATCAGAGCAGCTTTGTTGTCTTTCCAGAAGTTTTCCAATTGGTCTGCTGGAGGATATTTACAGCATGACAGTTCCAATGTAATTTCAAAACACTGTCCCCAGATGTAGTTGTAATCTTGCATTCCACCTTAAAAGTGAAATAAAACAAACACAGTATTCAAGCAAGGGGAAAAATGAGAGAGTTAAAATGTCAGTACTTACATCACACCTGTAGGAAAGGTAAACCAGATAAATTGTGCCTCCATGCCACACTTGTATTTACAGCCTCCATGGGAAAACAACTCAATTACTTACAAGCAGAGTAGCATTTCAGGAATGATGACTTATGGCTGAGGAAGGGTGGGTCTTTGACTTAAATGCATTCAAGTGCTCCCAGCTAAATAGGGGCAGATAAATTCACAGGCTGGCAAAGAGTTTGCCACTGCCAAAGCCATCCTAAGAGCCTTTTACAGCTTTTATATTGGACTGTGAAAGCAACACGTAGTGCCACAGTATACGGGACTCATATTGGCTCCACATAAACCATAATGAACTGGATGAGGGGACAGA
>WBNH01010576.1:53608-74441 GCA_013401255.1 Urocolius indicus | reverse complement strand
CAGGCTGAACAGCCCCAGGGTCCTCAGCCTTTCTTCCTAAGAGGAGACAGTTCCCCCCTAAAGCCACTTATGGGACAAGCCACCATGCAGAGCTTTACCTCTCTGCCGAGATCCTAGAGACAGCACATTTGGGAAGAGCTCTCTGCTGAGATTCTAGAGCCAGCACATTTGGGAAAGGCTCTCTGCTGGATGTTCTCTCAGATTACTCCTGCATGCTCAGCCCACCCTGGACAAAACTTGATTTCAGTGTCTTCAGCTTGTCTTCCAACCCAAACTTCTCTAAGGGACAATTGTTTTAGGCTGAAAGAGATTGAGTTTAGGTTGGATGGAAGGAAGAAATGTTTTATGATGAAGGTGGTGAGGCCATGACACAGGTTGCCCCAAGAGATTGTTTGGCTACCTCATCAACAGAACTGTTCAAGGACAGGTTGGATGAGGCTTGGAGCACCCTGTTCTGGTGGAAGGTGTTGGAACTTTAAGGTCCCTTCCAACCCACCTCAGTCTGTGCACAACTGGGGATGTGTGGAGTGTGATGTTGGCCTGCAGAGGGTATCCTAAGCCCGTGCAAAGCTCTGGCCTCACATCCCGCCACCCCATGCCAAAACCTCAGCCATGTACAGCCTGCCAGGTAACGTTTCTCTGCTTCTCTCCTCATCCAGAGGTGCACCAGGGTTTCATCAGGGATATTTCTCTTTGTGGCTCTCCCAGCCATGATGCTGGCTCTGGCCAGATGCTTCCCATGGGGTGCAGGTGGGATGTGTCGTGGCAAAGACAGGAGAAATGGATGGGCTCATGGCACTGTGCTCCTCCTTTTTTCCTCTTTGCCCTTCCCCCTTGCTTTGCCCAACCTCTCTTCACTCCCCTCTCTCATTAGGTTGCCGATGCCCATCCCTAAGGAGAATCTCTCACTGTCCTCTCTGTGTCACTGAGTATTTACCATGTTTTAGCCTATGTCCTCCAGCACTGAGAGTCATGCAAAAACAACCTCTGCCTGCAGCAGTTGAGGCTGTTTGCAGGAGAACAGATGTCCTCAGATTCTGTCAACTCAGAGGTTGTATGTGCTCTCTCAGGGCTTGACCAGATTCTCTTGACCAGATTCTCCACAAAGCCCTTGGGAACATGCTTTGCATTCAAGGTGCTGTCACAAATTCTGTTTGGATTCTTTTAGGAAGGACTTTTTTTTTCCCTTGAGAGGGGTGTCAGCCCCTGTGCCAGGCTGCCCAGGGAGCTGGGGGAGTGCCCAGCCATGAAGGGATCCCTAAGCCGTGGAGCTGAGGTGCTGAGGGCCAGGAGTCAGTGGTGGCTGTGGCAGGGTGAGGGCAGGGCTTGGACTCCAGGAACTTCCAGGGGCTTTTCCAACCCCAGTGATTCTGTGATTCTATGAAATTGTGTTGCCTCCAGCACAAGTCCTGCAGGTTGTTAGATCACTGCAGGGTGATCAATGTCGAGGCTGCTTCTGCTTTTCCCCAGAGCATGAGTCAGGAGAGGTAGGTTGGTGCTCTAAGAGAGGTACAGTGATGTCCTCTGTAGATGGTCTTTGCAGCTCGAGGCATGGAATGAGACACAATAAAGGTCCTGAGTGAGGCTGAGTTTCAAACGTGGTCTATTGGGCAGAGTAGTCTCTGTGACTGTTCCTCACATGGTGAACACTCTGCCTGAACGTCCCCCAAATATCTCTCCTTCAAGAGACCTTCAGGAGGAGCTTTTGCCAGTGCTAATTGCTCATTGGGGTGGAAGCAGGAAATCAGGCTGTGTAAAGTAATCCCTGACTGGTGGGGGCTGGCAGGGCCCTGCAGAGCTGCTGCAGCCCCAGCCCCTGCCCCTGCTCAAGCAGCTGCCCCTGGCTCAGGGGGGCACAGGAACGTGTCCNCAGTGCTAATTGCTCATTGGGGTGGAAGCAGGAAATCAGGCTGTGTAAAGTAATCCCTGACTGGTGGGGGCTGGCAGGGCCCTGCAGAGCTGCTGCAGCCCCAGCCCCTGCTCAAGCAGCTGCCCCTGGCTCAGGGGGCACAGGAACGTGTCCAGGGGGGGTTGGAAACCTCCCAAGAAGGAGCCTCCACACCCTCCCTGGGCAGCCTGGGCCAGGGCTCCCTCACCTCAGCACCAAAGGACTTGCTCCTCCTGGGCCAGGGCCCTCTGCAGACCTTTCCTGCTCTCACCCAGATCCACACACCCTCCTTCAGCTTCGTTGCCCATCTCTTGCCACACTCCATCCCTTCAATATCTTTCCCGTTAACGAGGAGCAGTTCCCAGTCCCGTAGCTTTCCAGCTCTGCTCTCCTGCAGCTGGCAGCCTCCACATGTGTGTTTCTGGGCTACAAATTTCTAGGGAAAGGGAAGGTGTGCAGCCAGCTCCTCCAGCCTGCAGTCTGGCCAGCTCACGCTCCTGCCACGAGGCTCTGCGTGGCGGGGGATGTTATTGGAGCCCACGCTGTTTATTCAGTAGTTTTGTAGGAGAATCTCAGTTTTCAGTTGGAAAAGAAAGGAGGATTTAAAGAGAAAAAAAAAAGAGAGAAAGGAATCCTCTCCTCAATTGCCCAGAAAACATGAAGTGAGTTTGACCTAAAAGGCAAATAAAAAGGACCCAAGTTGTGTTATTTGCAAGCCAGTGCCATGGTTTCTGGAGCCTCCTTCACGATCGCAGATGGATTGATGTTGGCAGTATGGAACTGTCGGCCGGATTCCTTCCCAGATGAAGATAAAGAGCCTCGTTTGTGCCAAAGGGGTGAATGTATTCTTTATGAAACCCAACAGAGATGTAACACAGCACCTTGCTCCTGACAAGGCCAGCCTTTATTTCCTGGGTCTGCTTTTAGGACATGGCTGAACTCTCCCTTAAGTTTTAGCCCTGATGCGGGGCCAGGATCTACAGTCCTGAATTCAGCTGTTGCTCTTACAGCACAGACACAAAATAACTCCATTGACTTGGGCTTCAGCTCCCCATTTTTCTAAGCACTTTCATAACTTGCCCACAGAGCTACTCTACAAATGGGCTTTTCAAGGCTGCCCTGTGCAAGGGAAGAGCTGAGAGAGGAGGTACCGGCTGCTCCTGGTGGGAGCTGGAAGGAGCCTGCTGTTTACCCAAACTCCTGTAATATCTTTATCGAGGCACAAGAAGGAAAGAAAGGGGCATTGCCAGCAAAACAGAAATGAGCAGAGCAGTGCAACAAGGGAAGCTGGGTTAGCTGGTGAGAAGGTGCGACTGCTGGTTATGTTGAACCTGACTGGTGTGAATCTGCCTGGCACGAAGCTGTAAGTGCACAAGTAGCCTGGGGGAGGAATGTGAGATGTGGGGGAAAATAGGGGTCATAGAATCACAGAATTGCTCAATGGGGAGGTGGGAAGGGACTTNGGGCAGCACAAGCTCCCTGGCCCTGCTGCCCACACTCTCTTCATGCCCTCAGGCTGCCATTGGCTTCTTGCCCACGAGGCAGTTGCTGCTCCTGATGGATTTATTATCAACCAGGATTCCCAGGTCTCCAACCACAGCATGGGACATCCCCATCCCAGACCTACGTGAGGCTGCGGGAGTGTCCATTGCTTGGAGAAGTGGGCAGCATGGGCCTTCCTGGGCTTTGGGTTGCTCTGACACATCAGATGCTGTATTTCTCAAGCTATGTTGCTGCCTTCACTTCAAATCAGCTTTGCACTTTATCTCAAAGGTATGTGGTAACACCAGGATCACTCCCCTTAGCCCTTTAAATCGTAGAATCGTTTTGGTTGGAAAAACCCTTTAAGATCATTGAGTCCCAGCCCTTCCCTCACCCTGCCACAGCCACCACTGACCCACAGCCCTCAGCATTTCAGCCCCACGGCTTTGGGATCCCTCCAGGGCTGGGCACTGCCCCAGCTCCCTGGGCAGCCTGGCACAGGGGCTGACACCCCTCTCAGGGAAACAGTTCTGCCTCAGCTCCAACCTCAACCTCCCCTGGTGCAGCTGCAGCCCATTGCCTCTGGTCCTGTCATTCCTGACTGGGGAGCAGAGCCTGACCCCCAGCTCCCTGCAGCCTCCTGTGAGGGAGTGTCAGAGAGTGCTGCTGTCTCCCCTCAGGCTCCTCTTCTCCAGCCTCAACACCCCCATTCATTCCCTCAGCCCCTCCCCAGCACCCTTGTGCTCCAGCCCCTTCCCCAGCTCTGTGCCCGGCTCTGGCCACGCTGCAGCCCCTCAGTGTCCCTGTGGCAGTGAGTGAGGGGCCCAGCACTGAACACAGCCCTGGAGCTGCGGCCTCCCCAGGGCCCAGCACAAGGGGACAATGCAGCAGCAGCAACAGCTCTGCTTGTACCTTCTGTAGATGATGGGTAGTGGGGGGCATGCAGAGCAGCTCTGAGTTGGTGGCTGCTACATTCCCCTGCAGTGACTTGCACCAGCTCCATGCACTAGGACAGGCTGTGGATTGACCAGCTAGAGAGCAGCTCTGCAGAGAGACCTGGGAGTCCTGGCTGACAATAAATTAACCATGAGCCAGCAGCGTGGCCTTGTGGGCAAGAAGCCAATGGCAGCCTGGGGGCATGAAGAGAGTGTGGGCAGCAGGGCCAGGGAGGTTCTGCTGCCCCTCCGCTTTGCCCTGCTGAGGCCTCATCTGGATCCTGTGTCCAGTGCTGGGCTCCTCAGCTCAAGAGGGACAGAGAACTGCTGGAGAGAGGCCAGTGCAGGGCCACCAAGATGATCAGGGGACTGGAGCATCTTCCTGCTGAGGAAAGGCTGTGGGACCTGGGGCTGTTTAGTCTGGAGGAGACTGAGGGGGGAGCTCATTCATAGTGACAAACATCTCACTGGTGGGTGTCAGGAGCTTGGGGCAGCACTTTGTTCTGTTGTATCCAGCACCAGGACTTAGGGGTGATGGGATGAAGCTGCAACACAAAAAGTTCCATTTAAACATAAGGAAGAACTAGTTTAATGTTGAGGGTGAAGGAGCCCTGGCCCAGGCTGCCCAGGGAGGGTGTGGAGGCTCCTTCCTTGGAGCTCTTCAGGATCACCCTGGACACGTTCCTGTGTGACCTGATCTAGGTGGGAGCTGCTTCTACAGAGGGGTTGCACTGGATGAGCTCTGCAGGTCCCTTCCAACCCCCACTATGCTGTGATTCTATCACTTGGTGCTTCAGCTGACTCACACTCACAATTCACAGGGCAAAATGACTTTTAGAGCTTGTAAACAAGTAGACCTGTGCTGATCCCTGCAGACAACCCAGCCCTGTCTCCTGCTTTCTGCACAGGTTTTGCTGATCACAGATACTCCTGTGTAGAGAGTTGAGGTGGGGTGAGGACTCAGCTGTGTTTTCTAGCCATGATTCAGTGGTTGCCACCTTCTTCCCAAAAGATGCCTCCAGCCCATGTGGGTGCCAAAATGCATCAGCAGCTCAGCAGCTAAAAGAGAGTATTGTAAAGATGATGATTTAAACTAGCATTAAATGCAAAGAAGGTTTTCCCTCTCTCATATCTATCTGCAGGAACAGGCATCTGCAGCCATGGTTTGGTACAGGGGGATGTGTCTGGATCTTGGGACAGGGCTAGAGCCAGATAGAAAGAAGAAATGGATGAAAAGAAAAGCTTTGGCTGTAGAAATCCCCCTTAGTTGCTTTCCTCTCCAGCACGTGGCTGGTTTGACCAGGATTACGGGTTTGGGGAACACCTTGAAGCTGTTGGCATCAGGCACTAAGATCTCACACTCTGGAAAGCCTGATCCCAAGCTTGAATTAAATAACCTGGCTGATGGAGGAGATCCAGTCACCTGGTGCCAAAGGGATTGCAGGTGAGGACAGTCTCCCCCAGGCCAGGGCTGGGAGGAACCTGAAGGAGATTGAGGACAAGAGGAAATGAGCTAAAGTTGCACCAGAGGAGGTGGAGATTAGGAAGAGCTTTTTCACTGAGAGGGTTGTTAAGTTTTGGAATGAGCTGCCCAGGGAGGTGGAGACTCCCCATCCCTGGAGAGATTTGCACAGATGAGGTGTTGAGGGCCATGGGTTAGTGGTGGCTGTGGCAGTGGGAGGGAAGGGCTTGGACTGCACGAGCTTAAAGATCTTTTCCAAAGATAGTGATTCTATTATGAGAGACCCTGTGGTGTAGAGATGAAGGTATTTGCAAAGAAGTCCAGAGCTCCTACGAGGTCTAGGACCTCCATCCAAGCCTGCTGAAGGTGTTCAGCACCACATTGAAGCCTGAATTTCATGTGCTGATGAAGTGTCTGGCTCTAAGCAGCCCTGGAAGTGTGTATTATGAAGGTGAAGCAGGACAAATGGGTAAAAGACCCCACAAAATCTGGCCTTGGGAGGTCTAAGGAAGCTGTAGGAACCCATCTCCAGGACGAGCCGGTAGCTTTGGATTGTTTTGGCCACAGAAAGCAGGGCTGCTGAGTGGACACAGCTCCTCAAGTACTGCCCAACTTCTCTATGAGAAGGAGCAAGCTGAGCCCTGCAGCCAGGCAGAGCAGGACAGCAGGAGCTGGACCCTTTCATGCAGGATTTAGGGAGCAGTAGGAACAGGAGCAACATGTCTGGAGGTGAAGTGGCTTCTCCAAGGGTCACTGGTGGCTTTCCAACTGACAGCATTACATGCCCAGCAGCTGTGTGCTGTGCAGATGAAGGGCAGCCAAGGTGGGAGCTCTTCTGAGGTGGTGGTGGGATTTAGGATCGAGGCTGGGGGAATGTTCTTAGGGATTGGTCATTTAAAGTGGCTTTATGTAGTTGGAGGAATGTAAAGCAGCTGGGTGGGAGAGTGAGCCCAGCTGCTTTTCTTCCCGAAACCCCTGCCCTTATGTGCTCTGGGTACAGGAGGGATATCTGCACCCAACTGTTCTGGGAAGGAAGGAGCCTGTCCATGGCACTGGGAAAGGAACTGGGATTTACAGGGTACTGAGGACCCTCAGTGGTGGAACAGAGCCCGGGGAGGAGGGGCTGCAGCCTAAATTTCTACTTTGCTGCACTTGCAGGTGGGATGCTCAGGGCTGTGCCAGGTCCGGCTTCACCCCGGGATGGGCAGTTAAACCTCTCCCGGGGGGAGCTCAAGCGTCTCTGAGCCCAGTGAGCTTTAACGGAGAGAAGGAGTGCAGCCAGGAGGGGATGGTGATGTTTAATATATCCTTCACGTCTCGTAGCATCCCAGGACGGGGTCCAACCCCGGCAGATCTTTCCAGCTCTCGGCGCCGGGTTGTGTCCCCGAACAGCCCCGTGAAGCTCCTGCCAGGCTGCAGGGAGGCAGGGGTTAAACCTACCGCTCCCGTACTCCTTTCCCGCCCGCTCACCCTCCCTCTCTCCTCCCTCCCGCCGCCCGGGAATCTCCTAAAACACCTCAAAAATAAGTGGGATAATAAAAATAACAACAATAATAATAATAAAGAAAATCCCCCACCATCACCCCTTGCGAATCCCCCCCCTCCCCGGCTCCATCTCCGCCTTTAATACCAACAAACAAACTCCTCGGCTCTCCCTAAAGGAGGCGCCTTTGATCGGAGCGAGGCGAGAGCCCCGCCGGGCACCGACACCTCCGGGCACCGGCACCTCGGCACCGGCACCTCCGAACACCGGCACCGCGGCACCGACATCCCCGGACTCCGGCATCCCCGGACACCGGCACCGCGGCACCGACACCTCCGGGCACCGACACCGCGGCACCGGCATCCCCGGGCACCGACACCTCCGGACACCGGCACCGCGGCACCGACATCCCCGGACTCCGGCATCCCCGGACACCGGCATCCCCAGACTCCGGCATCCCCGGGCACCGGCATCCCCAGACTCCGGCATCCCCGGGCACCGGCATCCCCAGACTCCGGCATCCCCGGGCACCGGCATCCCCAGCCTCCGGCATCCCCGGGCACTGACACCTCTGGACACCGACACCTCGACACTGGCACCTCCGGACACCGGCATCTCCGGCCACCGGCATCCCCGGCACTAGCAGCTCGATATCCCCCGGACACCGACACCTCCGGACACCGACACCTCGGCACCGGTCCCGCGACACCTCCAGACACCGGTACCTCGGTATCCCCGGGCTCCAGCAGCCCAGGCACCGGCCCCGCGGCATCTCCAGGTTCCAGCATCTCCAGCATCGGCACCTCAGCACCTCCAGGCACAGGAACCCCCGGCACCGGGGCACCCACGGACCAGCGGCATCCCCGGGCATCGGTGTCACCGGCACCTCGGGACCATCTGGGCATCGGTACTCCCGGTCCCGCCACTCTCAGTATCTCTGACACCCTCGGCACCCCCTGGGCACCGGCAAGCCCAGCACCGGCATCCCCGGGCACTGACAGCTTCGAGCATCGCACCAGCACCGCGGCACCTCCTGGCACCGACATCTCGGCGCTTCCAGCAGCGGCATCCCTGGGCACCGCGGCATCCAACACCGACCCCCGCAGCACCGGCAGCGGGAGCGAAGTCCCCCGGTACTGGGACTGAAGCCCTCGGGCGCTGATCGCCGGGCTGCGATGCTTCCCGGGACAGGTCCCTTCGCCTTCCTCCTCCGGTGCTTGCTGCTCCTCTTCGCCTCGGAGAGTCGAGCCCGGGCTGGTAAGTCCCCCCAGCTTCTCTCTCGGCTGCGCTGGGTCCGTGCCTCAGTTTCCCCACCGCTGAGGAGGTTGCAGGGTGGGTTTTGTGGGCATGGTTAGGGACACGGGGAGGCTTCTGGCCACTATGCATGTCCCAGGCAATGCAGCCAGGTTGTGCACCGTTGGGGACATGACTGTGTCTCCCTCCTCTGCTGCTGTCCCTGGCTGCTTTGTGGGGATGTCCAGCACCAAGCACACTGCTGTGTGTTGCTCTGGGCTTTCATGGGCTGGCAGGGATATGCTGAAGGTCTGGGACTCCCCTCCCTTGGGCTTTTCTCCATGCCTGTCCCTTTGTCTGTTTCTATGTCCATCTTCATGTTTGTCCCTTGTACATCTCCATGCCTGCTCGTGTCCATTTCCATGTCCGACTGTTGTCTATCTCCAGGTCCATCCCTTGTCCATCTCCATGTCCATCCCTTCCATCACCATGTCCATTTCCATGTCCATCCATCTCTGGGACTGCCCCATCCATCTCCATCCTCCATATCCATCCCTTCTCCATCTCCATGTCCATCCCTTGTCCATCTCCATGTCTGTCTCTACCCCTATCCCATATCCATCTCCACATCCATCCCATGTCCAGCTCCATACCTGCCGCTGTCCATCTCCTTGTCCATCCCTTGTTGTCTCCCTGCTCTTGGTCCCAACTGACTGACTGAGGCAGATAAGATTTGGGATGGAGAAGGGAAGGGAGGTTCAGCACTTCCTTGTACAAGCAGATTTGAAGGACTTGGTCAGGACTGTTCAGCAGCTTGGAAAGTGCTGGAGGTGTTAATTGGGGTCAGAAGGTGGGTTTGGTGTGGATAAAGTGTTGGGAGGTTCTGAGTACCCCTACAACATTACAAAACCACCTGAGCAAAACACAACAGGACCCATCATGTCCCTCCCTACATTTATTCTCCCCTTTAATCTCCTGAAATCCCAGGAGAGTCTGTTGGTGGCTGCGTTAGGATGATTTATGACTTGCCCTCTGCCTCCGGTGCATTAGGCACTCGGCAGATAATCGTCCTCCTGGAGTGCTGACCCAAAATGTGAGCACTGGATTGCTTGTCTTGACTGTGAGGTGTGCTGGGGAGGGGAAAGGCAGGCAGCTGGATGGGGCTGTGCAGGGAGAGTGAAATCTGTGTGACTTTTACTTCTTTCTCTTCCCTGGGCTCATCAAAAGATGCTGAGCTCAGACCATGGCATCTGTTTCTTGCACAAGGGATATGGGTCTGATTCCCCATCCCGGTACCCAGGTTAGGAGGAGGATGGAGAACCCTGATAGCCAGGTTAGGAAGGATGGAGAACCCTGGTAAGCAGGTTAGGAGAAGGATGGGGAACTCTGGTAACCAGATTAGGAGGAGGATGAGGAACCCTGGTCATTGGGTTAGGAGGAGAGTGGAGAACCCTGGTACCCAGGTTAGGAGGAGGATGGGGAACTCTGGTACCCAGGTTAGGAGGAGGGTGGGGAACTCTGGTACTCAGGTTAGGAGGAGAGTGGAGAACCTTGGTAACCAGGTTAGGAAGAAGATGGAGAACCCTGGTCATCGGGTTAGGAGAAGGATGGGAAACACTAGTAGCCAGGTTAGGTGGAGAGTGGAGAACCCTGGTAACCAGGTTAGGAGGAAGACTGAGACATCTCCAGAAGGTGAAACAGCTGCCCAGTGAGGTGTTTGCTCTTTGGGGGTGCCTGCTGATGGTAGCAGAGCCCCTAAACTGAGCCTAAACCATGGTGAATGGGGGCAGCAGGGGTTTGTCTCCTGTGGGAGGAAGAGCTGGGGTCTGTTTGTGGGGTTTATAACAGTGATAAAGAACTGGACACTGCAGGATAGGGGCAGGATTGGAGCAGGAAGGTCTGGGATTGCCCGGATTGCTCTGCTGCCCAGCACATCCCACAGCGTGGGGGGCTTGGCTGGGGCTCTTGATGTCCTGTGGTGATAGGCAAGGGCAAGGAGGGGTCTTGGTGAGAAAGTCCTCATCAAATCTTGGGCTTTCTTCCACCCTCCACCTCTGCAGCTCCGTGCCTCACATGTTTCTTGGGGCTGAGCACTCCGGGAGAATGAAGACAGGAATAAATTAGTTCCGAGCAGTCTCATCAGCCAAGAGACCTACAGTGTCGTGGCTAAAAATAGGTGAGAAGCAGAAACACTCAGGCTTGAGGCAAGTCAGAAAAGAAGAATTTGCCCACAGAAAGAGGCTATTTTAGGGGATTTACGCTCTCAGCTGAAAAAATATCAGAGGCACAGGTTACTGGGCTGAACGTGCTGCAGCCCGGCCACTCCGTGAGTAATTCAAGCAGCAACAGTTCAACTCCACAGTGTTTTGGCTGGAGGCATTTAAACACCATAGGATCATAGAGTCACCAGCATCTCTAGAGAGCGTGGGGCAGTGGTTTTTCCCCAGGAGCCTGGAAGTTGCTCTTTCATTTCTCTTTTAACGTGGAGAAAAGGGCATTTGTGGCATCTGTCTGTCCCACAAGTTCAGATCAAAGGATCTCAAGGGTTGGAAGGGACTTCGAAAGATCATCTAATCCAATCCCCAAGCTCCAGCATGATAAAGGGCTGAGAGGTCCAAGATGGGAAGGACATGCATGAAAAACAAATCCTGCCAGTGGCCACGGGAAGGGAGAGGTGAGGGCTTCACACCCTGCTTGAGACAACGGAGCATCTCCTTGGGAAGAAGGAGGAGGGGGAAATTGGCTCATCTGCTGCTCTCAGAACCCGGGGAGGGGGATGCTCTGAGTGTGGGATTTGTGTCCTCCACACCCTTGGGAAGCTCAAGGATACTTCATGAGGCTGTATTTGTAGAGCCGCAGAGTTTTCCAGGCTCCCAAAATCCTGAGAAGAAATTCCCAGTCCAGGACTGAGCGAGACAAGTGCGTGGGAAGTGATCTGGACGTGAGTGGAGTCGTTAGGATGCCACATGTCAAGGGCCCCGTGTGTTTTAACCAGTCCCTTCTCAGCTAAGTTGCATTTTAAGCCCTTCATAAATACAGGGCTGTCATAGGAGCGCCTGGACTTTCTGTCCCAGACAGTGCTTTTTACACTTTATTTATGGCTGCTCTTAAAACTTGCAAACTGGTTTGCATAAACACACCCCCGCACGGCCGGCGCGGCGCTGCCTGGCAGGTGCCTGACCTCCAAAAAAGCTGTCAGGGCAGGGCTGGGAGCCCAGCTGAGACGTGCCTTGCTTGAGGGAGAGCTGTGGGGGGGACCATCTAGGGGGATAGAGATAGAGGAAACCCCCCCATGCTGTGGGGTGAAGTGGAGGAGAAGCAAGGTGAGAGCTGCGAGGTGTTTGGGTAATGTCCTTGTTGGTACTCGGGGTGAAAGTCACTGTTAGGGAAACTGAGGCACGGGGCTGGTAGAGACTTTCTGTGGTGGGTGAGCAGACTGGGAGAGGCTGTTATCTTCATTTGCAACTCTTTCATGGTTTTGTAGATGCATTAGTGCCTCTCCAGCCACGAGTCAAGTCTCTCACTGCTTCTGGGGGCTCCTCAGTGTCCTGTAACATAGAGGAGCTCTGATGTAAGTCAGGATTGATGCTCAGTGATACCACGTGTGCAGAAACTCATCTGGGTAATGAATCTATGAAAAGTCACTGCTCCCTGGCCTGATGGAGCAGTGTAAAAGCAACTTAAAACCAACCAGGACCCTCAGATCTGGGAAACCCTGACATGGGTGAGGGGGATGTAGGGGCAAGGTCTTGCACGTGTGTGTCTGTTTGTGGCTCGGCTTTGCTGAACATCAATCCCTATATCCAGAGGGAAGTGAAGTGAGCATGGCTCAGCCTGAGCCAAAGAAGGATTTGGCAGCAGAGTGTGATGTTTCAGTAGCCATCATACATGCAAGATTCATAGCTCCCCTTGGTTCCTGCTTGGGATCAGTGCAGGAGACCATCTGACCTGTTTTGGCCTCTGATTCAGCCATGGTCAAAGTGCTGAGGCAATGGGACGAGTCACACCACGTTGGGAAACCCATGGGGATGTCCTTCTCCACTGCAAAGGTGGAGGGGTGCAGGGAACCGGCTCAAAGGGGCTGCGCCAGTGCGTGGGAGAGCTTCAAGGCATGGATTTCATGGACATGCTGGCCTGAGGGGACTTGTCTGTGCCTGAGGTCAGGAGGTGTCCTTTGATGGTTCAACAAGGAGTCTGTGTGATCTTGCTCCTCTTCCCTTGTTTCATGGTCTTCCACCGTATCTAGAGCAGGTCATGAAGATGTGGGATGGCATCTCCCTGGTGGCTGGTGTATGAAGCTGTTGAGATACATCCTAAAGAGGTTTTGGGGCCATTCTCATAGTGTGAGGCATCAGCAGTCACTGTTTGCAGCACGGGACTGGTTTCTTTCTCCCCACCAGTTTGTCACTCTGGGTTGGTGTCTCTAGACCATCTTGTGAAGATGCTGCTCCAGCAGGTTCACAGAGTGTCTCAGAGCTTCTGCAATGGCCTCTGCTGGGTTTTAGTCTCCTGGTAGCTGGGAAACTTTGCACAATACCTGAATCTTCCAGACTTTGCCCCAAGCTGACTGCTTCTTCTTGTTCTGCCATGCCCAGAGCTCACACTTTTCTTGGTGACAGCCCTCTCTCCTTGCCCTCCCTGTCCTGCTCTCCATCTCATGTTACACACCCTTCCTGCCACCCAGGATGGAATTAATGATAACTAATGACAATTAATGATAACCAAAGTAAACCAGGGCCTGGGCACGGCCTCAAGCATTGACCAGGGGTGTCCATACTCTTGCTGTGAGTGAACTCCCCAGCACGGTGTTGGCTGGTGCCAACTTGGGCTTTGCCAAATTCTAGAGGACATCTGGGCCAAGGCAGGTCCAGCAGGTGAGTATGGACATGAGCAGGGCCAGACCACTGCCCCCAGACCCTGATCTAGAGGTATTCAATGATTTGGTTGTAACCAGCTGGTCCTCACCCAAGAAAACACCCAAGCCATGGCTGTTGGATGGGGAACCAGGGAGAAACCTTCCTCCTCCACAGTGTCCCCAGCAGAATCCTTCAGGGTGAGGAAGGCAGAGCAGCTCCCACGTGGAGGAATCGCTCTGTGCAGCATCTCCCACCCTCCTTCTGGGCATGAGGCTGCAGAACTCACTGCTGGGTGGCAGAAGAATCATTTCCAGGGCTTTCAGTTGTTTTTTCCTGGTTCATACCACCCATATTGGTACTCTGAAGAGCAGGGTCTTGTATTTGAGAAGAAACTGGTTAGATAGGACCTGTTCTTGGGGTTCCTTTCCACTTCTTCTCCTGCTTCCAGGTCCCATAAATCCACCTCCAAGGCTGCAACCTTTGGTTTGCAATCAGCAAGCTCTGCTTGTTGTCTCCAAGCTGACGTGGGACCCGGTTGGCCTGGGGTCTTCTCCTTCCCAGGGATGGCAGAGCCCTTGGGAAGGAAAACGAGGTGATGGCTTCATCTAGATTTTTGGTAGAGCAGCCTTGCAAATGACTCTGCAGCTCAGGAGCCCTCTCTGGAAACTGAGAAGTAAAACAACGTGACTTTTGTGTGAGTGCTGGTGCTGAAGACGCAATAAATAAGGAGACTGAGTGGCACGGGAGCAATTTACTGCCACAAATGGCTTTTCGCTCCGAGTGAATTGGGAAGGTATCCAAAGTTTGACCTCTGAAAACAAAATTATTAGCCTGGCATGGGAAAAAATGATCCAGAGCCTCCAGCTTTTAAGCCTCCCTTCTTCCAGCCACTCTTCCCCAGCCTGCTTTGAACCGAACGGGCCGCTGTGCCTCCGCCAAAGCCGCGGCCTAACGCTGCTGAGGTGAGGCCGGGCGTCTGCCGCTGCCCCGGCGCTGCCAGTCGCCTGGTGTTTAACCAGCGGGCCCTTTGCAGACATGAATCAGGGCTGCTTTCGAGGGCTGGACCCAAACCAGGGCTTCACTTGTGATTAAATGTTTGAAGGAAGCAGCCAACTGGCAGAGGAGGCTGCGAGCTGAGCTGGGGCTGCGTCACACCGAGGCCACTCGATTGCTTCAACCTCAGTGTAGCTCATGAAGATGCTGCAAGCAGGGCAAAACAAAGGCATCTACTCACACTTTTGTTGCAAAATGATCATTTTTTCTTTGCCTGGTGGGCAGCATGAGGGTCCCCAAGGGCAAGGGCAGAGTCCTGCAGCTGGGGAGGAAGCAGCCCCTGCAGCAGCACAGGCTGGGGGTGAGCTGCTGGAGAGCAGCTCTGGGACAGGGAGCTGGCAGTGCTGGGGGGCAGCAGCTCCCCATGAGCAGCAGCGTTGGCTCGTGGGCAAGAAGCCAACGGCAGCCTGGNGCCAGTGTCAGGCCAAGGGGTGAGGGGCAGAGGCTGGAACACAGCAAGTGCCCCTGGCCCAGGAGGAGCAAGTCCTTTGGTGCTGAGGGGAGGGAGCCCTGGCCCAGGCTGCCCAGGGAGGGTGTGGAGGCTCCTTCTCTTTGCGAGGTTTCCAACCCCCCCTGGACACGTTCCTGTGCCCCCTGAGCCAGGGGAAGCTGCTTTAACAGGGGAAGCTGGACTAGATGATCTCTTGAGATCCCTTCCAACAGCAATCAGTCAGATTCTGGGATTCTGTAAAGACCACAGTGGAGAAAAAGAATGAAAATGCCTCTGCCTGTCCCTCTGATGACATACACCTCAAAATTATTAGCTGTGTCTCCAGGGTGGTGTGGACCAGACTGGCCCATTGTACCTTCCTGGCATAGACCTTGGGAAGGAAAACAAGGTGATGGCTTGTTACATCTGGATTGGTACAGCAGCCTTGAAAATACTCCTCAACTCCAAACATCCACCCAAATTATTGTCAATCCCCAGCTCTGCAGATGCAATGTTGGCCCCACACCACTGTGCTTGGGCCAGGGGTTCTGAGCAGCTGGTGGCCACCTCCTGTGAAGGTACAACTTGGGGAATCGTACTCAAAGCTATCAGCCCAACCAGGAGCTCAGGGCTGCTGGTAGACCCATAGGGCTTGAGTTACAAGGGATCTATTAGGATCATCACAGAGGCACAGAGCTGCTTTTCATGACAGCCACAGAGTCTGGCTATGATAGAGGTTGACTTGAGTTCATCCTGGGGATGGTCAGGAGGGACAGCAGCCTACCACAGTGTTATTTGTATGAGTTTTTCCTAGTTGGTGGGAGAAACACATTAAGCTGGTGCCATCTCCAGCTTTGGCAAGGTGGGACAACACCAACTGGGCTCTCTAAACTGCTGCTTTGCCCCAGGTGATAAAGCAGAGACAGCAACGCCTTTTAGCATCATTGAGGTGATGAATGCTACTGAGCTCATGTTGGGGACCCTCTGCAATTCATCAAGGAGTCCTTCCAGCAGCATAGCAGCATCAGTACCCAACTTAATGCAGGAGCTGGGCACCATGCCTCAGAAAACAGCCCTTTCCCCTCTTCCCCCATCCCCAGGGCACCACAGGGTTTTTAAAAGACTCATAAATGCTTGAGGGAGTGTAAATGTCTCCACTGCCTTCAAGCAATGTAATTGCCCAAGCCACCTCAAATCCCTTCGATGACATAACCTTTTAAATCACCTTCAGCTTTTAATGGGGCTGTAGGCACTTAAACCACCAATAACACAAGGGTCAGACACCTTCACTTCAGCTGCACAGCTGGAAACTGGTTCTTCTCAGGATGATAGGCTTAAGGAAGAAGAGAAAAATACATGGCTTTGTGCTTTTCAGGGCACAAAGTGGATGAGGTGGACTTGCCATCCCCATGGGCAACCTCATAAATGAGGAATGTGGTTCAGCCCACTGCAGCCAGACCAGTGCTGTGGCGAGCCCAGTCAAGCCAAGGGGCTGAGCCATCATGGTCTTCCTCCTTAGGGGTGATGCTCAGCTGTCCATATGCCCTTGAGATCCTTAAGAGAAGGAGCTGAAGTTCTTAGAGGGGGAAGAAGGTTTTCCTTCAGGATGTGTTTTACCCCCAAAATGCCTCTTTTTTTTTGCCTTCTTTGGTTTTTTTGGGGGGTGGAAGAATGAAAATATCTCCTAAATTCAGTCTCTCCTTCTCCCCCACCACTCCCAGCCCTTCTGTTCTATCTGGGGGAAATTCCATCCCATTGCATCACCCTGAAATCACCAGTCCAGCTTCCAGTGAGCACTCCTACTGACCTATTTTAGAGTGACGTCTCTAATTCTTGCCTCAAACCCACCTACACTTGTTGCTTGCTTGCAAAGGGGAATTCAGCTTGCTCAAAGGACTTGCCAGTTGGGTCAAATGGGTCCCTGGCTACAAAAAAAAAAACCCCTCTAATCATGGCAAAATCAAAAGGGGTTGGGAGACCATATTCCATCTGGGGTTTGGTGGATGGGATGTGACCACCAGCTACATCACAGGAAACAGTGTGAAGGCACCAGGGCTGTGTCCTTGTTCCATCGGGGAGGGAGGACAGCTCTCCCAAGGACCATCCTTTTTCCTCATGTTGCTTCTCTTGGTTTAACTTTTAGGGCCAGATATCTTCTGTGACTTCAATGGCAAGAAGTACAGTCCAGGGGACAGCTGGCACCCCTACCTGGAGCCTCAGGGGCTGATGTACTGCATCCGCTGCAGCTGCTCTGAGGCACGTACCCACGAGGGAGCTGGTGGAGGGGACGTTGCACTGGGGCATTAACAGCTTTTACCATCCTTTCTGGTGTCTAATTTGATCAGAGAAGCTGTTTTCAGTCCTGTTGGAACATTGGATTGATCTCTTTCCTTTGGAAAGAGCCCCCTGTCCTCCTAGGGGTGTTGGCTTGATTTTGTATGGGTGCTTTGGTGGGTTTTGGGTGGAGGTGGCTCAGGGCTGCTCTAGGACCATGGGTGGTCTCTGGTGATGGGAGATAAGACCATGAGCTGGCTGGAGTGAGGAGGATGGCTGGGTGAGCCACACCAGCACAATCTGTCATCAAATCACAGACTGGTTTGAGTTGGAAGGAACCTTAAAGCTCATCTCATTCCAACTGCCCAGCCATAGGCAGGGACACCTTCCACTAGACCAAGGTGCTCCCAGCCCCATCCAACCTGCCCTTGGACACTGCCAGGGATGAGGCAGCCACAGCCTCTTTGATAATGTGGTAATACAACTCCCTGACAAGAGGTTGGAGTGAGGTAGGGGGTTGGTCTCTTTTGCCAAGTAACTGAGCTCCCCGGGCCAAGAGGAAAGGGGCTGGAGCTGCCCCAGGGGAGGCTGAGGCTGGAGCTGAGGCAGAACTGTTTCCCTGAGAGGGGTGGCAGCCCCTGTGCCAGGGTGCCCAGGGAGCTGGGGGAGTGCCGAGCCCTGGAGGGATCCCAAAGCCGTGGGGCCGAGGTGCTGAGGGCTGTGGGTCAGGGGTGGCTGTGGCAGGGTGAGGGGAGGAGGGATTGAACTCAGTGGATGATCTTAAAGGTCTTTTCCCAACCAAAATGATTCTATGATTCTAAGTGAATGTGTTGTGATAATGTAGCCACCATCCATCACCATCTTCCTCCTCATGCAAAGGTGAACACATTGGCTGAACAAACTGTCTTTATCTCTCTCCAGAATGCCAACATCAGGTGTTACAGGATCCAGTGCCCAACTCTGCACTGTGCCAGCCCTGTCACGGACCCCCAGCAGTGCTGCCCACGCTGTCTCGGTGGGTGCACATCCCACAGGGAGGGTGACAAGGTGGCCATGGTCCTGTGGGAAATGCCTCAACTACAATCCCATCCACTCTGGGTCTGGCTCTGCTCATGGTGACGTGGCAGCAAAGGCATCTTGGGCTGCTCATGTTGCTTTTCCCTCCCTTCACAAGGAGATTTGGATGGAAAAGGGCTCCCTACCAGCCCCTTCCCTCCAAACTGGCCCCTCACCCCACCAGCCTTGGACAGACAAGACGTCAGGGGCAAACCAGAAGCTGGCACTTCATTTGGATCATTTGCCAGCAAAATGCCTCGAAGACATTGATTTTGGTACCAAATGTGCAATATTATGTATATTTTTGCAATATTTTGCACATTTTATACAAAATGAGTGAATTTTCCCCCTCCCTGATCTCCAAGTCAGATCAAAAGGCTTTGTCCCGTGGGGAATTAGCTGATATTTTTTTAAAGGGTGTTTTTTCCCTATTATTTTCTAATTTTTTGTTATTTTTCCTATTTTTTTCTATATTTTCTTCATTTTTTCCCCCCTAATTTCCCCCATTGCTGTTGGTTTCTCACTAGCTTTACCACTCTGACATGGCCTCAGGAGGTCAGGCTTCCAGGTTTGACCTCTGTGATGAGCTCAGTGTAGTCAAGACCAATTACCTGTTCCCCAGAAGCTTTTTGGGCATGCAAATATGGGCCATACAACACCCTGGCCACTCCTTCATGGCACCTGCTGTGTACAAAGGGCTCCTTGTCCTTCTGGGTTGGGCTGGTGGGGCATCTCCTGAGCATCTGGGCTACATCAGGGGATGCAAAGGTTGTATTTCATCTTGTTGCATTGTGATCTCTTCTGTTTTCCAGAGCCACATTCCCCTTCTGGCCTCAGGGCACCCATCAAGAGTTGCCAGTACAACGGGACGACGTACCAGCAAGGGGAGATGTTCACCACCAGTGAGCTCTTCCCCAGCCGCCGACCCAACCAGTGTGTGCAGTGCAGCTGCTCTGTAAGCCACTCACCAGGCAGGGAGGGCTCAGGGGTTGCTCTTGCGCCCCAAACACTGTCCCACCAGATGAAAAAGCTCAGGAGAGTCGTTGGGTGGTATCAGGATCAGGGTTATTGTCAGGGTCAGGTTATCAGTGCAGGAGGTGGACCTTCCTCTGAAATGGTGCTGGGTACCCTTTGACCAGGGAGTAAGGATCAAATGATCTTCAGAGTTCTCTTCCAACCCCTACCATTCCCCAGCGTGCCCATGTGGGCAAGAAGGCCAAGGGCATGGTGGCTGGGCTCAGCAGTGGGGTGGCAGCAGCCCCAGGGCAGTGCCTGTCCCCTGTGCTGGGCCCTGGGGAGGTTGCAGCTCCAGGGCTGTGTTCAGTGCTGGGCCCCTCACTCACTGCCACAGGGACACTGAGGGGCTGCAGCGTGGCCAGAGCCGGGCACAGAGCTGGGGAAGGGGCTGGAGCACAAGGGTGCTGGACAGGGGCTGAGGGAATGAATGGGGGTGTTGAGCCTGGAGAAGAGGAGCCTGAGGGGACACAGCAGCACTCTCTGACACTCCCTCACAGGAGCCTGTGGCCAGGAGGCTCAGGCTCTGCTCCCAAGTCATGAGCAACAGCACAAGAGGTTGTTGTGTGGAGGCTGTTGAGGCCTGAGAGAAGGAGGCTGAGGAGAGGCCTTGCTCTGGGCAGCTCCCTGACAGGAGGCTGAGGCAGGAGGGGGCACAGGAGGCTGCAGGGACCTGGGGGTTGGTCTCTTATCCCAAGTGATGAGTGACAGGATGAGCAGAAACAGCCTCAAGCTGCCCCAGGGGAGGTTGAGGTTGGAGACTGGGGGGGGCAGTCTTTGCTCCTGAGCTCCAAAACAAGAGGAAAGGGGCTGGAGCTGCCCCAGGGGAGGTTGAGGCTGGAGCTGAGGCAGAACTGTTTCCCTGAGAGGGGTGTCAGCCCCTGTGCCAGGCTGCCCACGGAGCTGGGGCAGTGCCCAGCCCTGGAGGAATCCCAAAGCCGTGGGGCTGAGGTGCTGAGGGCCAGGGGTTGGTAGTGGCTGGGGCAGGGGAAGGGAAGGGTTGGACTCCAGGAGCTTCAAGGGCTTTTCCAACCAAATTCTTTCTGTGATTCTGTGACCACCACAGAGTTGAGTGCTTCACTCTCTGCCTGGGTGCCTTGTCTGGCCCCAACCCAGAGCAGGATGTGTTGCAAATGTCTGCTTGGGCCATGGGGTCAGAACACAAAGTGCTCACCTGCATCTTCTTCCCAGTGGGAACAGCACAAACAACCTGCTCCCAGGGTGGATTTTTCACTGGAGATCCCATGGGCCAGTCCTGGGTGGACTCTGATGAGGCTCTTTTGGGGTGAGCAGGGGAAGAACCTTGTCCCTTGAGCACCTGACAGTTGCATTCACCTGCTCTGGGGCTGCTCCACCTATCCCACCTGCCCCACTGAGGTGTTGCTTGGCAGATGGGTGGCAGAGAGGACAACCAGGAGCCTTCCCATGCATGTGCTTGCTGCAAAGCACTTGGAATTTGTAGCCAGGAGAACCTTAGGGGAGCTCAAAGTGCCTGGATGGAGACATGGACACAAGGAACCAGCTCTTAGGCTTCAGAAGTTCTTGGGATGTGATGTCAAGCCTGGTGTTGAGTTGATGAAACTGATCTGAGCTTCAGAAAGGATTTGGTGGCTCCCAACTGCTGCTGGGTGCTTGGGTCTCAGAGTACCTCCAGCAGCCACCTGCTG
>WBNH01010576.1:35010-52715 GCA_013401255.1 Urocolius indicus | reverse complement strand
TTCCCTGAGAGGGGTGTCAGCCCCTGTGCCAGGCTGCCCACGGAGCTGGGGCAGTGCCCAGCCCTGGAGGAATCCCAAAGCCGTGGGGCTGAGGTGCTGAGGGCCAGGGGTTGGTAGTGGCTGGGGCAGGGGAAGGGAAGGGTTGGACTCCAGGAGCTTCAAGGGCTTTTCCAACCAAATTCTTTCTGTGATTCTGTGACCACCACAGAGTTGAGTGCTTCACTCTCTGCCTGGGTGCCTTGTCTGGCCCCAACCCAGAGCAGGATGTGTTGCAAATGTCTGCTTGGGCCATGGGGTCAGAACACAAAGTGCTCACCTGCATCTTCTTCCCAGTGGGAACAGCACAAACAACCTGCTCCCAGGGTGGATTTTTCACTGGAGATCCCATGGGCCAGTCCTGGGTGGACTCTGATGAGGCTCTTTTGGGGTGAGCAGGGGAAGAACCTTGTCCCTTGAGCACCTGACAGTTGCATTCACCTGCTCTGGGGCTGCTCCACCTATCCCACCTGCCCCACTGAGGTGTTGCTTGGCAGATGGGTGGCAGAGAGGACAACCAGGAGCCTTCCCATGCATGTGCTTGCTGCAAAGCACTTGGAATTTGTAGCCAGGAGAACCTTAGGGGAGCTCAAAGTGCCTGGATGGAGACATGGACACAAGGAACCAGCTCTTAGGCTTCAGAAGTTCTTGGGATGTGATGTCAAGCCTGGTGTTGAGTTGATGAAACTGATCTGAGCTTCAGAAAGGNTGGGTGGCAGAGAGGACAACCAGGAGCCTTCCCATGCATGTGCTTGCTGCAAAGCACTTGGAATTTGTAGCCAGGAGAACCTTAGGGGAGC
The DNA here is from genome assembly GCA_013401255.1 of Urocolius indicus. Lineage (NCBI taxonomy): Eukaryota > Metazoa > Chordata > Aves > Coliiformes > Coliidae > Urocolius > Urocolius indicus. The sequence continues at coordinate 51,879 of WBNH01010576.1, read as the reverse complement.
TCAAAGTGCCTGGATGGAGACATGGACACAAGGAACCAGCTCTTAGGCTTCAGAAGTTCTTGGGATGTGATGTCAAGCCTGGTGTTGAGTTGATGAAACTGATCTGAGCTTCAGAAAGGATTTGGTGGCTCCCAACTGCTGCTGGGTGCTTGGGTCTCAGAGTACCTCCAGCAGCCACCTGCTGCCCTGCATGGATGGAGCTTCTCCCCTGACACAGCCAGGAGATGACAGCAGAGAGGCAGGGGCAGTGGAGCTTAGCAGTCAGAGATGACAATGGACATTTTCTCCCCTCCTTGCTTGGATTTAAGTGGAAGTTGGAGCCAAGGCTGAGTTGTGCCTGAGGACCAGGAGCTGACCTTGTCTGAAAACTCCTGCATTGTGTTCACCAGCCCTCTGGGCCACTGTGTGAAGAGCTGTGCCCTGGAGAAGGACCATGCACATGCTTTCCAGGCTGTCTACAAAAAACCTCACCAGTCTTCCACTCTGAGTTGCAATGACCTTTGCAAGACCTTCCTTGATGGTCCTGATTGCCCTGCCTGTGAGATATGATGGTGGCCAGGGGGCTGTGTGGTCCTCAGTGTGCATCCCCATGATGGAGTGCCCATCCACCACCCACTGCCAGCAACACAGGACTATCCCTTCTCTGTGAACCTTCAGCAGTGCCTTGAGACAGGGCCTGGCTCTGCTCTACTTTGCTCTCTCTCACAAGCTGGCATCCTGGTACCCGAGTCCTGACGTGCAGGAGGCACAAGGCAGCTTGGCCAGTGGTTAAAGGGGAAGGTGTGTGGAGTTTGGGGCTGTGTGTGCCAGGAGCTGAGTGTTGGGAGATAAATGGAGCAGCTCCTCCTCCTGCAGAGTGAGCAAGGGCAGGGGATTGGAAGTGCTGCTGTTGGACTTGGACGCTGTGGGGAACTGTTCATATTGGCTGCAGCCTCTGCTGTAAAATAGAAGAGGGTTGCAGACGTGGCTTTCACTGCCCATCATACAGAGCCCTTGGATGGGACCAGGCTCCACTGGTCTGTGCTTTGCTTACAGCAAATAATTAGACTAAGCTTGGCCAGGAAAGGAAAAGAGGTGAGAGAACCTAAAACCACCTCCCTCTCTCGTGCCAAGAGCACACACATGGTGGTGACCATCAACTGATGCATGATAGTGAAGTATCTGTGATACCAGGGCGGCTGGTGCTCATCCACACCTCAGAGCTGGGTGGCTTGGAGCTGGCTGGCAAGAAGAATAGCTCAGATGCAGAAATCACACAGCTTTTGAGGCTGGTTCCTCTCCTGGATACCAACCCACCTGGAAGGCGCCCTTGAATCCAACTAGATGTTTCTACCTGGCCCTGCTTTCCCAACCCATCCACCACCATCCCCAGGAGGCTGTGGAGCTCTGTGCCTATCTCAGGGGCACTGGCTCTCACTCAGGCTCTGTTTATTCAGCAGGATAATGCCTTGGATACAACAGGGGAAAATAAAAGGGTGGCTGTGGAGCCTTGCAGCAGCAGGGGCTGGCCAGGCTGTGTCTGATGCTGTCAGCTGCTAGAACAGCTGCATGAACAGCTGCTCTAAAACCTCTTTGCAAAGTACCCTGAGACCAGAGCCTCTGGGCTAAATCCTGCTTCTTTTTATGCCATTCTCCCTTGCCTGCCTGAGGCAGGTCTTTGCCACCAGCTGCCAGTCAGAAGGAAGAGGCTGTGTGGCCAAACACTGTTCCCTGCAGGTCTGGGGAGGTCCCTAAAGTGAAAAGCAGGGTTTGGTTTGCAGTGACCTCCACCAAATTCTCCTTAACCAAGCTCTCTTCCTTCTCTTCACATCCCCTGCACAGAAGCTTCCTGATGGTTCCTGATGGTTCACATGTTCCTGTGTGACCTGATCTAGGTGGGAGCTGCTTCTGCCGGGGAAGCTGGGCTGGATGATCTCTAGAGGTCCCTTCCAACCCCCACCACTCTGTGATTCTGTGATTCTATGGTGGAAGAAGCTGGTGTGGTTTGGTTCTCTAAGGATTTCCTTGGTTAACCTCTTGGCTGAGAGCTTGTGAGAAAAAATGCTGCATGGAGAAGAGGACCTTGCTGTTGAGGTCTGGCTGCTTCTAGGCTGCTGAACCGCCTCTTTTACCCTTCTGCAAAGCAGAAACACCCCTCAGCCCTGCAGCAAACAAGTGCAAACCCACTGACTGGAGTGGGACTGAGATGCATCGAGGTCAAGATTGGCCTTGAGCTGTGGTCTTCAACTTGAATCACTACAGCAATGATGTTTTCCAAACTAACCACCAAGCCAGAGGATGAAAGTCTACACTTGGATATCCATCCACAGCTCTTGACTTAGAGTCTCTGTGTGCTTGGCTCTGGTGTTATCAAACAACCCAAGACTGAGGGTGGGCAGAGCTGTGGCGTGAGCCTGACTCTGGGTTCAGCAGAACCCGTCTCCTCTAGGTCATTGGCCTGGAAGATGTCTCAGAAATGGTTCCTGTGGTCCTGTGTGACCTGATCTAGGTGGGAGCTGCTTTGGCAGGGGCTTGGACTGGATGAACTCTAAAGGTCCCTTCCAACCCTCACCACTCTGTGATTCTATGGTTTATTAGAGGTGTGGAGTGGCTCTTTCAGATCTGGTACCACTGTTGATGCCTGAGAGGAAGCCACTGCCTTCTCCTTTTTGGGATAGACCTCTCCACTCGCCAGCACATGGACTGGCCATCAGTGACCAGTGACCACCCACCATGAGATACCCCAAGAATGGAGAGTGGGGCAGATTGGTGACAGGTGATCAGTGATCTTTGAGGATGGAGTAATGAAGGGCCTTTGGTTTATGCTACATCTGTGCTTTGAAGTGCTGGCACCCCAACAGGGAGGACATACAGCCCTGTCTGGATCTTTATGATGCTGACAATGCTTTTTCCCTCCCCTTTTTGCCCTCCTAGGAAGGCCAGATTTACTGTGGCTTGGTGACCTGCCCAGAGCTCTTGTGTTCCTCTCCTCTAACTGTGTCGGATTCCTGCTGCCAGGTCTGCAAAGGTAACGGAGGGGGCCAGGAGCTGCTCCTAAGGGGAAACTGGGGGCCACCAGCTGACAGGAGCCATTTCAAGACACTTTAGCAGGACTTTGGAAGCCTGTGCTGTAAATGAGGAGTGGCTGAGGGTCCTGGAGGTGTTGAGGCTGGAGAAGAGGAGCCTGAGGGGAGACAGCAGCACTCTCTGACATTCCCTCACAGGAGCCTGTGGCCAGGAGGCTCAGTCTCTGCTTCCAAGTCATGAGTAACATGACAAGAAATGGGGTCAAGTTGCACCAGGGCAGGTTGAGATTGGCCATGAGGAACAATTTCATCATGGAAAGGGTTGTCCAGCCCTGTCCCAGGGATGTCCCCATCCCTGGAGAGATCCCAAAGCCATGGAGCTGAGGTGCTGAGAGCTGTGGGTTAATGGTGGCTGTGGCAGTGCTGGATTAACAGTAGGACTTGAGAAGCTTAAAGGTTCTTTCCAACTTAAACACTTCTGTGGTTCTGTGATTGTATAAATCAAGCCATTTGCCGTGTTGCACCAGGAAAGGAAAGATGAGGGCTCAGGTTCTCTCTTGCATACTCCTCCTCCTCTCCCTGTGTCCTGCCTCTCTGCAGCCCATACACTGGCTAGGACTGAGCTCATTGTCCTGCCACAGGTGCATCATGCAAGAGATGTGACCTGCATGGATAGCAAAGTCCTCCAGATCACTCACCTCTCTTTCAGTGAAAGAGAACAAATCTTCCCCCATCCCTGCAGAGTTTCACAGCACAGTGTTTTTCTCCTTGCAGATGGCTCACATGAGAAGTCCATGGAAGAGGAACCCCTGCAGTTAAACAGAGGTGTTGTACGTGGCCTTTGCATTTTAATACTCAGGTTGTTGTTTCTAACACAGCTCAAGGAAAGCCATTTGCCCCTGGCCACAGTCTTCTACAAAGGAAGCAGCTCTAGGAGAACAGTCAGTTGCTTGGACAGCAGAACCACTGGCACTTGGCTTGGAGATGAATTGTGTCTTGGAACTGACTGATCTGAGGCTGAGACCTCAGACCATCAGGGAAAGACTCTTGTCCTCTTCCTCTGAAGCATCTCTGATGTTTCTAGAAGAGCAAAAGACCTGTAGGAACTGGAAATCTTGGGCACTTCTCGTTGGCTAACCTGGCTGAGGTTGGCCAGTAGGTTAAAAGAGCTGAGGGACACGAACAGACTCAGGTGATCAGCAGCCAGACAGGACCCTTACCCATGGAGTCAAGTGGCCTAAATCTTTCTTTAGGGGCTTTTCCTTCTGGAGATGGTGTCTCCACTCCACACTGGGGCTCAAAAGTGTCCTGTCTGCCAGTCATAGCTCCCAGAGCAGCCAGTGCTGGAGCTGGTCACCAACATGCTTTCCCCAAGCTGTTTGTATCAGCAGCCCCAGCAAGGAAAAAGTGGCTCTTTGGCTGCCAAGGATTGATTCATGGTGACATTTCAGAGCTGGGCAGCCCATGCCAGCTCTGTGGGATTAGGTCACTTACAGCTCCTGGCCCTGCCCTTTTCCATACTGCTGGGTGAAACGCCAGCATCACACCTCCACCACCTATAAAACCTCCAAAATAGACACAAGGGGACCCTTTGTGCTGCAAGTTTGCTCTTGGAAGCCTGGGATGTTCTTGGGCTTTCAGTCCTGCTGGCTGCCAGCCCCACACCAACTCTCCTAACCCCATCAGGTGAGAGGGCAGGATATGACCTGTCCTTACCTCTCTGTTCTTGGTTGGGTTGTGTGGATACTGGTCCCCAGTTTCTCAGCAGGCATCTAGAAATGACCAGCTGGTTTTCCTGTCTGTATTAGTGATGTAGGACCTCACCTGAGGGCATTGGGTTGAGTGTGGGAGGAGAAGGGGGACCCACATGCAGCATAGGGAGGACACTGGTGTGGGGCATTGACACAAAGTGCTCAGCACCCCTTAGGTGGTGGCAGGCACCTGGGTCACTGCTCATCCTCATGCTCTCTGGACCTTCCACTCCTGCTGGAAGGTGTGCAGGACACTGCATGGCTTTTCCCCAGCGTTCTTTGGTGTGAGAACAACCCAACTGCCTGGGTCTGAGTCCCCTTCTTTTCTCTCACAGAGGCATTCACAGGAGCAGTGCTTGGGGGAAGCAGTGGGCAGGAAACCACCTGGAGCCACTGCATCTACTGGTCTCAGTTCTTCCCTGGAATTCATTCCCAGGAGCTTCAAGCCCAAGGGAGGAGGTGGCACCACTGTGAAGATTGTCTTGAAAGAGAAGCACAAGAAAGGTAAGGGATGGAGGGGGCCAAGCAGTCTGTGCATGGCCTAAAGGTGACTTCTCCAGGACTTGGAATTCTCCAGGGAAGCTGTTTCAGCAGCAGGTTTCCACCACCAAGTCCTGTTTCCCACTCTTCCACAGACACCCTCATACAACCATCTCAGCCTTGGTGACCCACAGCCCCTTGGCAACATGAGTCTGCCACTCTCCAAAAAGAGTTGGAAGAAGATTGTTACTTGGGGTGTTTTGGAGATCTGGGACCTGGGGGCTCAGCTGGGAAGACTCCACATGGTCCTCTCAGGAGGGTGCCACAGAGGGATAGGATGTTCCTCCTTGTACCTACCTGCCACATGCTGGGTCTGGCCCAGTGCTGTGATCCTCCTCTTGGAGGAAAGAGAAAGAAAGTGAGGTGAGGAGGCAACCTCATGGAGCCAAAGGGGAGAAGACAGGTCTTTGCTCTTCTCTGGAGCTCTCCCACCACTGTGGCTCCAGAAGGGCTCTTTCCAGTCCTTGGAGATGAAGCTTTGGAGGAAATTTTGGGACCTCCAAAATGTTTCATGGAGGAGTCAGCAGGTGGCACCATTCACTGTGCTTCATGTCGGTGACAGCCTCTGAGAGACCCTGGGCTTGCAGAGCCTTGGAGGCAGGTGAGGTCCTGCCTCCACTTCCCTCTCAACCCCATCACGGTGGTAGAACCCAGCAGCCTCTATCTCCTGGAGCTGATTCCCCTTCCCCATGGCACCTCCTGGCTGGGATGGCTGCACCATCCCAGTGTCCCCTGCTGCTGGACACGCTGCCAGAGAACCGTGTTCCTCAAGACAGCAGGTCCAGCCCTTTCTGAGGTAGTGACATGCGTTGAGCTCCACCAACGTGCAAAGAGAAGGAGGAGGAAGAGGATTTCTTTCCCCCAGCAACTCTTTTCCCTCTCTCCTCCAGCTTGTGTTTACAATGGGAAGACCTACTCCCACGGGGAAGTGTGGCACCCTGTCTTCAGGCTCTATGGCCTCCTGCCTTGCATCCTCTGCACCTGCAGGGATGGTGTCCAGGACTGCCAGAAGATCACCTGCCCCAAGGAATATCCCTGTGACTATCCAGAGAAAGTAGATGGGAAATGCTGTAAAATATGTCCAGGTAGGTGAGATCTCACCTGCTTCTCCAGTTCCTCCCTTTAGCTTTGGTTTGAAGCTCTCGGCAGAGAGATGTGTAAGGGTTTGTGTCACTGGTGACTCCAATTCACACCAGGTGAATTCAGCCTGATGGAAGGGTTGAGTTGGCCTGGAGGGCAGCAGGACTGACCCAAGGTGAGGAAGAAGATACACTGATCCCAAAAGGTTGCATCTGTTGGGTGGATGGAGAAAGATGCCCAAGGAGGGATGTGATAAGGGTCTTCAGACATAGAAGATGCTTTCTGGGGAGAGGGCATGGTCTGTTCTCCAGGCCTCCAGCTGGGACAATTGTGGCAGCTGAAATGTAGCTTTCAAATTAGGAGGAAACTTCCTGGGTCTGGGGGTTACTTGTGACACTCATGGTTGGTTTGATTTGAGTTGAGGGCCTTGAACCTGGAAGGGGAAGGTTAGGCACACAACTATTGGCATGGACCAGATAGAACTGGGCTGGGATTTGGTGGAGAAGACTTCTTTTGTCTGTCCAATGGGTTTTGGGTCTCTCTCAGCTACTTAGTCTTTGGAAAGCTGTTTACCTTAAACCACAGACCTGGCAAAGATATGGTAGGGCATGAGATCTCCTCCTGTTCCCCATGGAGAATGTTTTCTCTCTGGTGCTGTCATTCAGCAGTAGATGTTTAGATGATGGACCACCCACCTCACCTCTAGGAGAGACTAAAGATACCTGGGTGTCTTTGAGGCTGACTGCAGCTGCAGCAGTTTCTGGGTTCTCTCCTCTGTTGTGCATCTCTCAGGGTGGTTTGGTGGATGGGGTCTCACCAGGGAGAACAAGTGAAGGGCACTGCCATGTTCAAGAATGGGGGCAAACAGGCTGCAAAATCTTTTCAGCTGGGATTGTCAAGGTTTTTTTCCAGCCTCTGAGCAGGGAGGTTCTGGGATGGCCTCCCTGGAGGAGTGAAGGGCAGAAGCTCAGCTTGTTTTAATAAGGTTTCTGATATGTTTATGAGCAGGATTTATGATGTGGTGCCTGGTGAGAATGGGATGTGATGACTGAGCAGAGCCCTTCCAGTCTTGCCTTCCCATTATAGCAGGTCTTTCTGGTTTCAAGTCTACAACTTTCTCTGCTGGGATCTCTTGTCTGCTGTGCAGTCTTCATTTATTTCCAGTTAAACACTCTGACCCAGCCAAAATGATTTTCTTCTTGCTTTCCAGTACTCACAGATAGCAACCACACACACACACACACACCCAGAGCCAAGTTACATGCTTGTCCTTTGCTTCAATGCACCCAGGTTTTGCCCATCTTCTTTATCCCAGGCAGTTGTCCTCTTCTTCCTCCTTGGAGACAAATGCAGAGTGAGTTTGTTTGCAAAAGGGATGCTGATCAAAAGGGAATTGCTGTGGTGCATTGGTCAGACCATCTGCTGAGGGCACAGCTGGAGGCTGGGACCTCTCTGTCCCTCCTCCTCCTCCTCCTCCTCAACACTTCTGGCCACTGAGTTGCTCCGATGTGAAGCTTTGATGTTGTTAAATACCTGTTGTACCTGCCAGGAGGACGTGGGGTTCCTTCCCAGTTGTGAAAGTGATCAGTGCAAAGAGCAATCCTGGAGTTAGGTGGGAGTTTAATGGTCTGAGATGGAAGTTTCCCTGCACCCAGCCCCCACCTTGGCAGTGCTGAGGATGGTGGGCTGTATCCTCCCCTCTTTGCCTCACACCCAACCTGCAGAGCTCAGCTATTATCTTCCCTTTGCTACAAAAGCCCTGCTTTGTGCATCTCTTTAAACCAGCATTTCCATCCCTTCTCTGAGTAGCTCAGGACCTCCCCTGAAAGCAAGGGGAAGGGAACAGGATGAGGCCTAAAATAACTGTCCTACTAAAATAAACCCCACGTGTCTATTTATAGCCCAACTGTCTTTCGAGTAGTGTAAAAAAGCTTCAGCATCCAAAACCACTGGGAGAACAAGGCTGAATTCAGCAGAGCTGGGCTCCTCTGTGTTCCAAGGACCACAACCAAAGGCAATAAATCTCTTTCCAAAACCATGGGGGATTCTTTAATCGCTCCAGATACCTTCAAAACACTTCAAAAGGAGAAACTTGCTGCTGGAAACAGCCTGTTGGGCCCCACTGCTGCCCCTCATGGGGAGCTCCCCAGCCCTGCAACCCCTGTGGGGAAAGGGGGTGAGGGCTGGGGCTGAGCACACCCCTGGGGTTGAGCTGGGAATGCTGCCCAGGCTTAAGCCAGCCACAGCCCTGGTTCCTGTGCCACGGGCTCATCCCTTTGCTTTGCTGATGTTGCTCCTCTGGGAGAGCAAAAGGGAGAGATGGGAAGTGGGGGAATCCAGCCTGAGCTTTGCAGTGATCACAGAATCTCAAGGGCTGGAAGGGAGCTGAAAAGCTCATCCTGTGCCACCCCCCTGCCAGAGCAGCAGCACCTAGAGCAGGGCACACAGGAACTCATCCAGCTGGGGTTGGGATGTCTCCAGAGAAGGAGCCTCCACAGCCCATCTGGGCAGCCCCTGCCAGTGCTCCCTCACCCCAATGGCATCAAGGTCCCTGCAGAAGGTTAGAAAGGATCCAGGTGGAGAAAAAATGCCCATTCCTACTGGCACAGAGTCTGCTAAAATCAAGAAGAATGGAGAATGTGGGGATGAGCAGGTCCAGGTCCACAGATCCTTTATCAACATGGCTGAGGATCAGGCCTTGGGAGCCAAGGTCCCATCCAGAGGCACAGCTGTGCCACATGGCCTGATACCCAGTGGATCATAGAATCAGGCAATCACTATGGTTGGAAAAGCCCCTGAAGCTCCTGGAGTCCAACCCTCCCCTCACCCTACCACAGCCACCACTGACCCACAGCCCTCAGCACCTCAGCCCCACGGCTTTGGGATCCCTCCAGGGCTGGGCACTGCCCCAGCTCCCTGGGCAGCCTGGCACAGGGGCTGACACCCCTCTCAGGGAAACAGTTCTGCCTCAGCTCCAGCCTCAACCTCCCCTGGGGCAGCTCCAGCCCCTTTCCTCTTGTTACTTGGGAGCTCAGTTGCTTGGTAAAAGAGACCAACTTCCCCCTCACCCCTCACTAAAACCTGTCAGAGAGTGTCAATGAGTGCTGATGTCTCCCCTCAGCCTCCTCCAGATTAAACACCCTCAATTCCTTCCTCATCAGACCTTTCCCTAGCTTCATTGCCTTTCCCTTGTGCTGGGTGCTGAGCTGACCTCCTTCAAACTCCCTCCTGCTCCTCCTTACTGACCTCTGTCCTTTCTTTGTGCCCAGAACCTAGAGTCAAGCCCACGGCTGAAGCAGTCACCAGCCGCTGTGGCAAGAACCCCAACCGTGTCCTGGTGTACATGTTTGTGCCTCCCAGCTCAGAGACATCCAAGGAGATCCTCAGGACCATTGCTATCGAGAAGGAGCCTGCAGAAGAGGTGGAAATCTACAACTGGAAGCTGATTAAAGGTGAGCCCTGTAACAAAACCAGCCAGCCATGGAAGGAGGTGTGTGTTGGAAACCTGATGCTTTCCAAGCTTTGTGCAGTGTTCCAGGTGTTTCTTAAGGATGCTCCAGACCTTGTGTGGTGAGTTGAAACCCACTGACAGCAGGTTGCCTTTCCTAACTTCCCCCTTTCACACTCTTTTGCTGTAGTGACATGCAGACTAGGGGCTGGAAACCACTTTTGACCCTAGTGTACCCTTTCCCAAGCTGCAACACCATCCAGAGGCCCAGCATGTGGGCAGGAGCCATGGGGCTGTTCCTCCAGACCTGTTCCTTTCCATCCCAAACATATCTGGAAAACAAACCAAAGAATTCTTCTGGTCACTCCATATTTTTTTGTTGCTTTTGCTCAGTGTTTTTTTTCCCCTGTCCACCCACAACCAGGAGCAAAGTTTGCAGAGCTGCTGCACAGGGAGGGATGAACCACCCCCAGCTCACTTTTTGGGCAGGTGGATTTGGATGGTGCTGTTGATGTGTCCTCCAAATGGCAAATGCATTTTCAGATGACACCAATCTCTTGCTCTCTCTCCATCCCTTCAGCTTTGCAACGCTCCTATGGAGCAGAGGAGCCCATCTCTGCTGGTGACACATGGTCCAGTAGTTGTTTGTGTTTCTCTTGGGCTCAGAGAAGCTTTGCTGTGCCCCAAACCCAAGTATCTGTTGGGAACACTCTACCCTTTGCCAAATCTTGTCCCTTGAGCACTTGAGGTTGGTGACACCCTCTCTATGGACACAGTGACCTTCAACCTGTGTCTTCTGGTCAGGTAGAGGCAGATATTTTGTCTCTTGAGCATGTTCTTGTCTCACCTCACTCCCTAAAGAGACCTCAGCCCTTTCTGTGGCCCTTCCCAGCTGCTGAGGATGGGCACACATGGGTAAGAGCCAAAGAAATTGCCTCCAGGGTTGGAGCCCTGACTGCCACCATGTTTCCATCCTCTCCCAGCCATCCCCCATCCTCCACAGTGCCCCTCTCCCCGTCCTCCCCCTGCCTCAGCAAAGACTCCTTCACAATGGCACCTTGTAGCTGGAGGACAGCTCTGAGCCTGCACTGTCTGGGCCCCACAGTTTCCTCTCCTTGCTCCTTGGCAGAGGTCACCACACAGACCTTCTCGCCACCTTCTGAGGCCAAAAGCTTCACGTCTGCACGGAGCTCCTGAGCCCTGCCAGCCAAGGACAGGGGAGGCCCTTGTCCCCGAATCCAACACAGCTCTTTTGCTTGGCAGAGGGAAGTGTTACTATTGGGAAAGAGCATGAGCTCAGTCACATATGGATTCCACCTCTCCATGGGCCATCACTCTACCAACAGAGCAGCGTGTGTGGAGGAAAGAGGTTGCAAGTTGCACCTGGAGCTCATCCATCTGCCTTTGTATGGGCTCATGGTGCTTATGTGGCCTCCTCTGTGCCTGTGCTGGGATGGTTTCCTCCACGAGGCAGGAGCTGGGAGGGGGGGAACCAGCCCCAACACTCAGTCAAAAGCTTTTCCCCAGCTTGCTGGTGGTGCCTGATGAGTGGCAGTGGGGGCTTCCCCAGGTTTTTTGAGGGATCTGAACACCTCAGGAGTTTGGAAAGGTGACTTTCAGATGTTTTTGGAGCAGAAATGATCGCTGAGAGTGAGATCAAAATAGGACCAGCATGGTTTGGAAGCTCTGTCTTTGTCTCCTGCCCTTCACCCTGGCTGGCTGGAGGACTGGCTGCTGCAGTTCCCTCATGGACTCCTTTCCCACCTTTACCTTGCCAAGCTCTAGGTGAGACATTGATCAAAAGATTCCTGTCTGTCCTGCAAATCTGCAGCTCTGGGACCTTCATGGATTTCCTGTGTCTCACCATGCTGCTCTGCCTTCACACCTGCAGGGTACAGACCAGCCATCCTCATCTTCCTCTGGCATTTGCTGGCAGATCTCCTTTCATGGAGCCTCTGTGACCCTTCTCATCTCTCCCAGAGCCACAAACCCCTTCCTAAGGGAAGACTTCTCCCAAAATGCAGCTTCCCTGCAGCTCAAGCTCCTGCCTTCTCACCCTCTCCACTGCAGCCTCCTTTGCTCTGAGGGTGCCTCTGTCCTCCCTGACACCACAGAAGCAGTTGATTTTCACCCTTACCATGATGTGAGACATTTCTGGTCCTTTGGTCCTTCCCAGGGCTCTGCTCTGGACTCACTCTGTGTCTTTCCCCAAAGCAGAGCCCAGAATGAGGTGCAGGGCTCTGAGCCAAGGTTGTACCCTGCTGGGTTGGGTCTCATAGACCCATGTGCAGCCATGATCCTCTCTCTGTGCAGCTGATTTAGCAAATCCTGAGACCATTTGCTTGAATCAGATTCTCTTCACTCCCCAGCCCAGCATTTAACCAGTGCCATGGTTAAAGTCATGTTGGTTCTCAGCAGAGAGAAACAGGCAGGACAGGTCCCATCCCTCTATTGTAGGGCAGGCAGAAGGGCACAAAGGAAGAGCCCACCTCTTCCTTGGCTCTCCAAAGTAAGGGAAGATGAATTGTCCCCTTGGAGATGGGACTGATCCTTAATTCATTCCTTGTGCTCTACTGGACTCGTTGTTTCATGTTGAAGCAGTGCCTAAGGCACAGGATCACAGAATGGTTTGGGTTGGGAGGGACCTTTCAAGGTGATCTAGTCCAACCTGCCTGACGTGAGACAGGAAATCTTCAACTGGATCAGGTTGCTAAGAGCCTTCTCCATCCTGATCTTGAATGTTTCCTGGCAGCCTGTGCCAGTGCCTCACCACCCTCACCTCAAAACATTTCTTCCTTCTATGTAGTCTGAATCTGTCCTCCTGCAGTTTGAAACCATAACCCTTTGTCCTGTCAAGGGCTTGTCCTAGTCAAGGATGCAGGATCTGGGGCTGTTTAACCTAGAAAAGAGAAGCCTGAGCTCAGGGGCACCTCAGCAACACCCACAAGGACCTAAAGGGTCCTGCAAGGTGCTGAAAGGCTCAGGAGGTGCCACTTGGTTGTGTGGGGGCCAGTGGCAGGCCAAGGGGTGAGGGGCAGAGGCTGGAACACAGCAAGTGCCCCTGGCCCAGGAGGAGCAAGTCCTTTGGTGCTGAGGGGAGGGAGCCCTGGCCCAGGCTGCCCAGGGAGGGTGTGGAGGCTCCTTCTCTTTGGGAGGTTTCCAACCCCCCCTGGACACGTTCCTGTGCCCCCTGAGCCAGGGGCAGCTGCTGGAGCAGAGGCTGGGGCTGCAGCAGCTCTGCAGGGCTCTACTCATCCCCACCATTCAGTGATTCTATAATTCTCTTCCCCTATTCTCTGTACCTCCCCAAAGGCTCCCCAGGCACCAAGACCAAGCACCAAGGAAAGTGCTTAAGTGCCTGACAGCCCCATCTTGTCCCTCCAGCTCATCCTGACCTTTGCACAGAAGGATCCCACCTGTTGGGCAGGGAAATTCTCCATGGGAAGTAGCATCTCCTTTCACCAGCTCCATGCCCTGATGCCTCCTCGGTGGGTGAGCAGGCTCAGGAGCCTATTCTGCCCTGCTTTCCTACTCTCCTCCTGCTTGCTGGAGCTTTGCCTTCCTCTGCTGCACCCCAGCTCCTGGCAACTCTCACAAATGACCATCCCAGGGGACAAAGGTCTCAGCCAACTCTCCCAGAGCTCTTGGGTGAGTGTTGTCTGGGTCAGTTGATTAAAAGATGTTTATTTCTTGGAGCTCTTGTTTAAAATACCCTCTTGGTTACTAATGTAGTGGAAAGTGCCTCATCAGCCACGGGGACGATACACACAGCCTCCTGCTCCTTTCTAAGTATAGACCAGCAGGATTTTATCCAACACTTGTCTCTTTCTTGTGTCGTTAACAGCTTTATCATCCCCATCCAGTGTCTTCTTTTGTCACTGCTGGAGCTTCTTTTCCTCAGCCACTCATTAAGAGTCCAAATACCCAACATACTTCTCAGGATGTCTTTGGCTTCCTGTGTTATTCTTCCCCAGCCCATAACATCTTGTTTAGATGGATTTCTAGGCTGGTTCCCATTTGTTACAGACTCTTGATGTGTGTGTGTAATTGTTGCTGGGAATTGAGGAAAGTCTCTTCACCAAAAAAGGGGGGAGAGGGGGGACCAGGTTGGCTCTCACAGCTGCCAGCAGCAAGAGGCTGGGTGCGTGGGCAGCCTGGGGAAGAGGTGGGGAAGGATATTGCTGACATAGCTGCTGGGTTTGTCACCCTTCTGGGGTGAAGATGAATGCCATAACCTCTAATCCTGCAGAAAGGTCACTCCTGTTGCTTCATGCAGGTTCTGTTTCCCTCGGGTCAAACATGTGAGTCAGGCACCTTCACTAACAGGGTGGTGCTGGCACAGGCAGATATATCGACCTCTGCTGAGGTCACTTGTGGGTTTACTGTGTCCTGGAGGAGCTTCAGGATTAGGGGTAGAGGGATGGAAAGCTATGGTCCTTCCAGCAAAGGAAAACATCTGAGGATGGAGGGACTTCATGGTGGGAGTGAAGGAGGGAATAAGAATCCCATGATCCTGTTGGTCTTGGAGGGTGTGAGGAGGTTGGAGCCAGGCTGTGCTTAGTCATGGCCAGTGATGGGACAAGGAGCAACGGGGACAAGCTGCAACAGAAGAGGTTCCAAAGCAACACAAGGACAAACTTGTTCCTTGTTGAGGTGAGGGAGCACTGGCAGGGGCTGCCCAGATGGGCTGTGGAGGCTCCTTCTCTGGAGACATCCCAACCCCAGCTGGATGAGTTCCTGTGTGCCCTGCTCTAGGTGCTGCTGCTCTGGCAGGGGGGTTGCACTGGATGAGCTTTCCAGCTCCCTTCCAGCCCTTGAGATTCAGTGATTCTGGGATTCATTTCTCTTACAGTTTTGGGAGGGATCAGGTCTCCTCCAGTGTGAGATGCAACAAAACCCAACTGCTTTCACCTGCTTTGTGTTGGTCCTGCCATGTTCTGATTGAACAAGCAGTTTCTGTGTTCAAATGACATTTCTCCTGGTCCTCAGCCAGCTCTGGGTTCACTCCCAAGCTCCGACCAGGCTTTGGCAACAGGTCCTGCCCTGAACTGAGACCCCCAGGACATCCAGTGAAGCCCCATCTCAGGAGGAGACAGAGAGCTGTTCATCCAAACCAGGCTGAGCATCACTGAGCCTGACACCCTCTGTTTGCCTCTGCAGGGATATTTCATCTGACACAGACCAAGAAGATCAGCAAACAGGAATTCAAGCAAGAAGCTCAGAACTTCAGGCTGGTCACCAGGACAAATGAAGGTAGGGAGAGGAAAAACCCCATTTCCCTGCTCCTCTAACCCCAAACCACCTCATGTTTTTCTACCCAAAGCCTGACGCTGTGTGGGGAGGGAACTGCAGGGAGAAGAGTTGTGCAAAGAGCTGGGGCAGGGCTGACCTGTGTCCTTCACAGGCAATAAGCAATGCCCCTGGTCAGCAGTCCCATTTTCACTTTATGGTATCAGAAAGGGCAGCCAGCTTTCCAAAAGTGGCTCCATGCTTGTGAAATCCAAAGGCTTTGTCTCTCCAAAGCCTCTAAAACCTGTTTGGTTTTGTTTCTCTGTTTAATCCATCTGGGGAGGGGATGGGGGGGGGAATAAAAAGAGAGAGAGAAAAAGAAGGGGTTTGAAATAAAACCCTTTTCAAACCCATTCTGGATGATGTTGGATGTGTGTAAATGTTACCCAGGGCAGGAATAGCAGTGCCCATGCCCAGAGTGGCTGTGAGGAGCAGGAGCTGGCTTCCCCTTCCCCCCAAGGCTGGGATGGAGTTTGAAGGGTTTGGAATCAGCTCAGAGCCAGTTCCTGGATTATCCATCAGCCACAGGTCACTGGGGTCAGGTGGGAATGGAGCTGCTGCCCAGTTCATACCAGCACACCCAGTACCCCAGGGGACAGGGGGATTTGTTTATCACCTTCAATCCATTCAAGGCAACATCTCTTGGTGGGATTGTCAAGTCCCTGCTCTTAAATTGGAGCCTCTGGCACGTGCCTCCTTCTTCTTGCCTCAGTTTCCCCCTGACAAACAACCCCGTTGTGCAACCAGCCCTCTGCTCTTGCTGCAAGTTCTAGGAAAGCATTGGCTGGTGATTTCTTCATGACAGGAGATTCATTCAGCTAGAAAATATGCCCTCCCCTGGGGATGACGACAGCAGGGCTGCATAATCCTCAGTGGGCTTATGGGGCGGGGGGAAGCGACCTCCTGGAGATAAATCACCTGCAGCCCACCTCCTGCACACACTGAGCTGCTGCTGTTCTGAGGGATGCAAGGAGAGCAATTGGGACACCTTGTGCTAGTTTCTTTGGGGTGTTTCCCAGCTCTCACTGATGAATTTGCTTTGCAGGGAGGCTGCAGCTCACTGGTGAGGGTGTAGGGGTGGGTTTAAGGGGAGTTTCTTCTCCCTACTGTAGGTGGTTGCAAAGGTGAAGAACCAAAGGTGAGGCAGCAGCAGAAAAACAAGGATAAATGTGGGGGTTTTGAGCCACTCACCCCAGAGAAAAGGGGTTGACAGGAGGGAGGACAGAAGCTTACCTGCCCATGGCCCACCAAATGATGAGTTGTGGCTTTCTGGTGATGAGTCAGAGGACAAACAAAAATGCTTCTTCCCCTCTGAGAGGCAGGAGACATGCTGGGGAGGCCCTGGACCTAAGCACTCACATCAAAGCAACCTTTGAGGAGGCAGAGAGAAGGATTTATGCCCAAGTCAGACCAAGCCCTTTTCCTTTTAAGAGTGTGTGAGTGGTTCCTGGGGAAAGCTTTGGGAATACAGCTGTGGCTGTGGTGGTTAATGGAGCTGCAGGACCTATCTGTGGCCCTTCTTCACCTCAAATACCATTTTCATGGTAGTGTGTTTGGGCACAGAGGAAGGTGCTGAGGTTCCCCAAGGGCAAGGGCAGAGTCCTGCAGCTGGGGAGGAAGCAGCCCCTGCAGCAGCACAGGCTGGGGGTGAGCTGCTGGAGAGCAGCTCTGGGACAGGGAGCTGGCAGTGCTGGGGGGCAGCAGCTCCCCATGAGCAGCAGCGTGGGCTGGTGGGCAAGAAGCCAATGGCAGCCTG
>WBNH01010575.1:0-35806 GCA_013401255.1 Urocolius indicus | reverse complement strand
GTTTCTTGTAGAATAAACTTTCCTACTTTCCTCTCTAAGTCGAGTACTGGAGTTTGTTTTGCCCGGAACCGTAATTGGCAGTGAGCCCTCCCTGTTCTTGTCTTAATACACAACAACCTTGCTTATCTTTTTACTCCCATTTCGCTGGGGCCTCCACCATTCTAAAGAGGGTGGGGGTGAATGGGGGCACCGAGCGAGGGACTGTCGTAGTGCTGCTGTGCTAGGTGGGCCAAACCACGACAAGTAGTCAAATTCTTTTACAGAAAAATAGCAGACAGAAAAGAATGGAAAGGAAATAATGAATACTATTTTACCAGGATGAATTCATTAACCTTTAGAATGCACACAAGATTTAATTAGCCAAGTACTGTGCTAATGACCTGAGTTTCTAACTGTGAAAACTTTTCCTGTTGGAAATAGATGAAGCTGAATAGATTAAATTTGGCCAAGTACAGTGAGGCATTTGGAACCAGGCATCTAAACAACTGGCTTTATTTTAAAATGTGCTAAGCATTTCTGCTTATTATTGACAAACATGGGGATTGCCATACTCAGCAGCTCCTGCAGTCAAACTCCTCATTTAGGTACCTAGAAGCAGACATAAGTGGTAATTCTCTCTGCACTCACTTTTATTAAATTTCTCCCATAAAATATTGTCTACACACACACGAAAGTTGATGTTGGTAAGACTTCACTTAATCTGTAGTACAAAAGTTAACTACCCAAAAATCAGGAACTGATTTTAAGTATTATAGCTAAAATTCAATCTTACAAAACTTTATAGAGGTAATGACTGTTATGAGAAGAGAATTATTCTTGCATCTAGCTTTGTGTTCTTCTTTAGCTTTTAGTTTTAGTAAACTGTGTTATTTCATTATTTCCTTTAAATGTTGTGCAGCAGTAATGAACAGCAGGATTAAAAATTGTAACAATGACGAGATTTTTTTTTCCCCATTCTAGGCATAAGCCAGAGTTTTGATGAAGCATCTGTTCTCTTTACTATTACTTTTCATGCTTGGTGCTTCTTGTCTAGATTGGAATTAGGCATTGATTTTTGGCAAAATTATACATCACAAGTTAAAGACGATTGTCAATGTCGCCTTGCTATGGTGACAGAATCTTGACTCTGAACATTCTGGATCAGTTTAAATCAAAATCTGTGCAAATTGTTGTTTTGGACGTCAAAAGTTTGATGGTTAATGCTTGGTGGAAGTAATGTTTTCAGGGTCGAGTTTCTTATCCTCGAGAGAGATCATTGCTCTGGTTAATGTTTTCACCTTATGTTCTTGTTTTTTATGAAGCTCGATCTCAGCAACATACAGTAAAAATAACACCAAAGCAGAAGTACTCTGTTTGCAACATGGAGCAAATTTTAAGTTAGTAGTTCTTCTTATCTAAACTGATTGTGTTGTAACAGGGGTTAGTTTTCAGAAGTATTCTCTGAAGGATCTAAAGCCAGACAGCTGAGCAATTACATAAAAATTTGTTGCTCATCAATAGTGTTTTTGACTCCTCTCCAACCACTTCAGTTTATATCAAGTAAATGATCGCTTTCATGTTTGTAGGAGCTACAGAGCCACTAGAAATTGGATAGTCAGGAGGACATACATCTAAGGTTATAGTGTAAAACTATACTTTTCCTATCTCTTGTATCTTTTAAACTTTTTCTATCCTTTATGCTTAATATCTAAAATGATATGAAATAGCTAATAGAATCATTCTGAAGAAATTCAGAGATGAGAACTTTCAAACCTTTGCTAAATGGACAAGTTTTCCAGCCCTTCAAGGCATTTTTAAATGTGAAGTGCTAGACATAAAAATGAAATCAGACGTGTCACAGGTAATCTGTGTTTGTTAATACACATCACCTAGAGAGTCTGTCTTTTGGGGTTTTTTTTGATCCACTAACAGATTTTTTTTTCCCCATTTACCACTGGAACGCATTTTCATACTCATATTTGATCTAATCAATAAGGGGAATTCAGGACACTTCTACAATTTGTTTTAAGTAACACAGAATATGGGAATTATCCAATATTCTGGAGGTTCTTTGGTTGTTTTGTTTGTTTGTTTGTACAATCCTCTTCATTTATCAGAAGTACAAACAATAGCGTTTTCTTGAATACAGAAAGGGTCAGACTACAATATTTTTTCCAAGTTTCTTTCAGTTAAGAAGTTACCAAGAAACCACATTTCAAGAGCATCTCTGTCAATGCTTATCCAGGCTGCAACTTTGGTAACAATGTCTTTTTTCCATCTTTTTTTCAGTCATGTCTGCTTCTGCCAGTCCTCATCCCACTCTTTCACTCCCTCCAAGTGATCACCTTGCAGAGAAGTCTCAGAGTGGGTGGACCTGCAAATTCACCAAGTGCCTCTGGGTTTGTGTCTTCTCCCATTTCAGCTGGGGACAGCTTATGAGTTGGATGCAAAAAGTGAGAAAAAGGTCTTTCAGAACAATTTTTTTGGGGAGAAGCACATTATCTTTCCCTCCTGTAAATGGATTACTAAAGTTATCTTGTACTAATTTTGTAAAATAATAATAATTTTCTCCAGTTTAACCATAATGAAAGGTGATTTCAAAGCAATTGTCTGACATGAAAGCATTATATTTTTATAGAATCACTAAACTATAGCATTTGAACACCAGAAACAAATATGTTTCAACAAGAGACAAAAAGGGGATCATGGTACAGTTTCATTAAGCTGCAGTGAACAGTTGGGTGTCAGTAACACAATGTGGCAGACATCTCTTATGAACAGCATCATTTGGCTTAATTCCTTGGCTTACAGCAATTTTTCAGGGGAATATTGAATTTCTGACGGGTTGGATTTTGTTTTTTGATTTTGTTTTGTCTTTTTTGGGGGGGTGAACACGTGTTATGTATGAATTAAGATTTTTCTTTCACATAAAAATGAGAAAAAAATGTTTTTATACACAGAAAAATTAAGTAAAAATTTACATTACTGGAAAACTCTAATTCTTTGTTTTTTTCCTTAGTACAATGAAATTTGAAATTGAAATTGAAATAAAACATGGTGAAAATTAACTAAACTGCTTGAAATAATGTAATCCCTTTTGTTTTTATTTTAAGAACAAAAATACTTGCATGAGCTGTATGTCATAGTTAAGTGAACAGAATCATCAGGAGATGTTTGTTTTTGCTGTCATGTATCCTCTACTTCAACCTAAAGATTTTGTTTAACTTAGGATTCATGTTCAATCATTTCATGAGCTCTGTAGGTTTAAACTGTAATTTTTCTACTAGTTACTACTGAAACTCAAGAAGGCCATCTGTCTTTCAAAGACAGAAAAGAAAATTGAGTTACCTGAGATAAAGGATAATAAGTAATATATTGTATTTTTTTATAATTTATTATTGTTTGTATAGAAGTCCTTAGAAATATGCTTTTTGTAAAGTACAGAAATGTTGCTGATGATCAAGAAACATATTTTCAGTTATTTTTCCAAGGTTTCAAATTTGATCTTAAAGGGAAAAATAAGAACAACTTCAAATCTAGTGGCATGCTTACTTTTTTAAAACAATACACAAAGCTCATTTGCACAATGCTGTCTGCATCTATTTCACCTGGTGAACAGGCTTGTAAATGTTCTTTGTATGTTATTTCTTGTCAGGTACTCTCACAGTAGTACGCCCAGAAAACAGACTTATTTCTATCGTTTGGCTCAAATCCCCAAAACATAGGCACTTTTTTTTTTTTCCTCTTTTTGTGGCAGTCTAACATATGTTTGTTAATATATGGACAGTTGATCTTAACCGCTGCATTCTGTATACAATACAGATCTCTGGGGAAGACTTGTTTTCCCTTGAGATATGTTAATGACTTACTTAGAGCTGGCTAAGGATTGTGTTATTAACAAGTCTATGTGGCAGGCTTTTCCTGAGACTAGAATTTCTAAAAGTTACAAAGTTATTTGGGCTTGAAAAGTAATATTAAGGAAAAGAAAATGATTAACATCATAATTAAATAGTCATTGCAGACAGTCTGGACAGGCATGGCAGAATGAAAGTTTTAAAGTGAATAGAATCTCAAGAGATATTTGCTTATGAAGGTAATGGTGGACTTGAATCTTCCATGAAAAGGGTGTGATGCTTGTTGAATAAATTAATTTTTAGCCAAGAAGATAGTTGAAAATCCGTTCTTATGTAGAAAGTGAGACAAAAGAGAAAGAAAATAGGCTTCATTGACTATGTTGTCTACATTTGGCCTTTTTATGTCCTAATTGAAAAGGACTCAATAGAAATTTTCAGACAACGAGAAATTGTGTTCTTGTAGATATGCCAGTCACCCAAGTGTAGATATTGATTTACTTTTTAAATTCTTGATCTGCTCCTGTAAAACTAGTTTGAATATATAATGAAATTATTTGTGCTGCACCAGCAAGCTGAATATCTGCATTGTTTTCCTACATTGCCAAAATACTCTATTTCATTTTCCCTTGGCAGATAAATTGTCTGGAGACTCATCAGAACATTGCTAAATAACAAGAAAACAAAGACATACACATATAAATGAAACCCATAAACAACTACCAGATCTGTGCCCATCTCAAAAGCACTCATGATGACTCTCTTCTTAAATTTCAACAATAATTGAAGGGGATAAACTTATTGCATATTTTGTTACAGACTATTACCAAATCAGACACCTTTCTTCAATAAATGAGACAATCTAAGGCTGGCTGTTGTGTAGCCTTGTGATGCACTTGCTATGAGAGACTCTCAGTTAAAAAGCTTGACCTAATGTCTGTAAACAATGGCACTGTTTAAATTTCATCAATCCTTTCCACTACTTCATATCGTTTAGTTGTGTTCCACTTATTACTTCAAAGTAACAGTAAAAACTTTAATATTAAGCCATCTTTGTCTGGAAAGGGGCAGGATGATGTCTTTCTAAAGGGTTTCTAAATGATGTTAAGTATCTAGGCAACTTTAAGCAGCAACTAATTTGTGCTTCCAGAGACTTAAACACAGTATGGACAAACCAGAAAAGTTCAAGAGATTTTTCTTTCCTATCTCAAGTTCTGAAGTACAAACAAAATCAACATGAGCAGAAAGACTGCAGAGCAATGAAGACACTACAATGAAAGTTAGATACAGTGCCAGAAGAGATGTATGTGTGTACATATCAGTACAACTGAGTTTATAGATGCTTTTTTCAGTCAAATTGTTCTGTGGGACTTTTCCCGTGGGACAGAGATTCTGCATCTGACTCAAGTCCTTAGAGCAGAATTTTGCAGGTGTGTTCAACTGCAAACATAATAGTAAATCATCCCCTTCTGGATATTACTGATTTCTTTGCAGTGCCCCCACTGCTCATCAGCATAACATCACTAGCATATTCTAGGGGATGGTGGGAATGTTTTGTGCCTGGCAACTTTAACTCTCAGCATTTTCTTATTTATCTGCACGCATTTGACAAGTTTAAATTCAAAATCATTAAAGTGCATTCTTGCTAGCATGTGTAAATCTGTGCATGTCACTCAGGTGTTCTTTAGTCTTTGGACTGTCATCCAGCTGCCTTGGGTTAATACAGAAGAATGATTCATTCACTGTGAAAAACATTCTTTCCAAACACCCTTCCCACACCAAACTAGGGCTTATTTATAGTAAAAAGGGCTTTAAGAATCACAATTATCCTACTTCATCAGAAAAAAAAGTGATCATTAAAAGAATCATCATGTATGATCGAATTTCAAATATAAAGCTCTTAAAAATTCAATTTCTAGGCTGCATACTTCTACTGTAATGAACAAATAATAACAGCCTCAGGCCAACTCTAGTCCTCTTTAATGCTGTGATACTCTAGTCTGTGATGGTCCTCTCTCTGGGTCATCTTAAATCTCCTGCAGTCTACCTAAAAGTAATTCCTAGTAGCACTGGGAAATAAGAACTTGAATTTTAAATCCTATTCCTCAACATGTTTCGTATCCTGTCCTCCAAATTACCTTTATATTTAGATAGTGTGTGTGAATTTAATTCAGATGAATATCATTCCCTGATGCCATATTTGAGAAATGCCTTGCTAGCCTTTACTATTTGTTTTTAAGTTCCTGTATAATGTATTTAAAAATCTACACTAAATTAAGTACCCCATGACAGAACTGAATAAGTGGATGGATAGAAGAAAGCTGTTGATAAGAAGTAGAGTAGAAGGAAGATGTCTAAGAAGAGCATAGGGATGTTTCCAGCTCCAGGACAGTAGCTCTTTGAAAAGTACTGTGCAGATTCAGCTTTTCATCTGTCATTTTCACTGCTTTGCAGAAAGCTCCTCACCATTGTGCTTAAACAAGAACATAACTGTAGGATTTTTAGACCTATTTCATGCTTTCATGTCATCACTCCCAAACTCTGGCCATCCATTTTTCTACTGACCTGTTTATGTCAAAGCTAAATCAAGGAGTGCAACTTAGAGGCTCCTTAGAGTCTTCCTTCTACCTGATTTACTTGTTCTGTAAAAACTTGTGTGTATATATATATCATAGGAGAACCTCCTTATTTACATAAATTCATCAAATATTATCCAGGAAGAAATATTGAAAAACACAGAGGAGAATATTATAAAACATAATTTGGCAGAATGACTCAAATGCTTGAGAGCGAAGTCAGACAAATAATCATATTGTTGCTTTGACAAAATAACTCTGAGTATCCATACAGTTCTGGAAAGATATATGTGTGGGTAATACATGGGAACAGGGCTTGGTTCAAATTCTCCTCTGAGTTAAGCCACCTTCAGCTATGCTAGCACAAAAATGTCCTCCATTAGTAGCATAAATAAAAATCAATAAGCTACAGGCACGGGGGATAAAATAAGCAAAGAAAATATACTTTTAAGGTTATAAAATGTAATAAACAGTAAGCAATATACAGTCTGTTTAAAAACTACTTATCAATGAGGTTTAAAATATGGTGGTTTGGGAGATGAGTTTTGTGAAAATGACTAGATGTTAAAACAAGAATTTCCTCTCTTTTCTCTTTAAGCAACTGTAAACTGCCTAGTTTATCCCCAGACACCTAAGGTATACAATTAGCTTAGTTTTTTTTAAAAGGTAATGAGAATTGATCAGTTTTATTACACAAATTCAAGATGTTTTCTTGAATTAGGGCAATTCAGAACAGTTGTTCAATACCAAATATCACAATATCTTTTCACTGGTAACAAAAACCCTCCAATTCTCAAGACATGTTTTTTAAGTATTGCTATCTTTCTTCCCTGTATAGGCTTGTTAGCTTGATGTCTTAAATAGCTGAATGCCATCAACTGATGATTTTTGCTGTTATTTGGCAGTCCAACGGGCTGCAGTCTCAGATGTGAGCCTTGTGTACTGAATATTTATTTTTCTTCCTTTGGATTTAAGTAGGTGATCAGTTATTTTCACTCACAGTTCTGTTCCTGCTGGTATTGTCAGGGGTAATCCTACCCAGCAGGCTCTGGTAGGTATATTTTACTCCTGGTTTTGCTAAGTAGCAAAGACAGTTAGTCAGTGAAGTAATCATCATTTCTTTGATGTAAATATATGAGTTAAAAGAAAAATCTACATGTGCCTAAAGAGTTTCAGTTCCTGATCTTAAATTAAGTGATGTTGGAGGCTCATAGTTTGATCCCAGATTCTCTTGTTTCTGTGTTCCACTATGTTACTTCTTTCCTTGTACTTGTTAGCAACATTTCTGTAACAATAACTACCATTCTTCCCTCCAGGGAAAAAGAAAGCTATCTACTAGACATAAAAATAAATAAAAAAAGGCAAATGCTCAAAACCTTACAAACTTTTCCTATTTAATGTTTCTAACTTCCAAAAGAACTTTTAAAATTGAAGTTTCAGCCAGTTCATAGACCTGTATCTCTGCATGCCATTGGACATATCCCAGAAGAGAAGAGTAGGAGAGGTGGTTGATAATCAAAGTTTCCCTCCTGCAAGATCAAATATGATCTGTGATAACAAGGAAGAAATAATCAAAGGCAGGAAGAGGCCTCCATGCTAGTAGGACTAAACTCTCATATAAAAAGGAGGCATAGACATTTACAGTAGTAGCAGAGACAGGTGATCCAGGAGGAATACAGAGACACTATGACAGCATGCAGAGATGAAGTTAGAAAAGCTAAAAACTGTGTAGAGTTGGATCTGGTGATGGACCTGAAAAGTAACAAGAGAGATTTCCACAGATATATCAGCAGCAAACTGAAGATTTTGGATTTTATTGATTGAGGAACAGCATCTAGTGAAAAAAGCTATGGAAAAGACCAAGATATTAGATGATTTCACAGAATCAAAGACTGGCAGAGGCTGGAAGAGAACTCTAGAGATCATTTAGTCTAACTCCCTCCTAAAGAAGGTTCATCTCTAATCAGGTCACACAGGAACATGTCTAGATGGATTTGAAAACCTTCAGAGGAGACTCCACAACCTCACTAGGCAGCCTAGCCAGGGCTCCCTCATCCTCACAGGAAAGAAGTTTTCCTCATGTTCAAGTGGAATTTCCTGTGTTCCAACGTATGTCCATTACCTCTTGTCCTGTTACTGGGCATTACAGAAAAGACTGTCCCCATCTTCTTGACACCCATCATTTAGATATTTATAAGTATTGATAAGGTCCCCTCTCAGCCTTCTCCAGGCTAAACAGCCCCTGGACTCACAGCCTTTCCTCATAAGAGAGCTGTTCCAGTCTCCTTGTCATCTTGATAGCCCTCCACTGGACTCACCACAAGTTCTCTGTCTCTCTTTAATTGGGGAACCCAAAACTGGACTCTTCTACCAATGGGGCTTACCAAGGAAGAGGAAAGGAGGAGAATAACCTCCCTTGACCATTGGCCACACACTGTAAACTATGATCACTCTAACCTCCATCTCTGGACAAGTGATAGAATAAATTAAACCATCCAGGAAGCCATTTCCAAACATGCTAGGGATGAGAAGACAGCTAGAAATAGTCAGCATGGATTTTTATAAGGAATATCATGCATTACCAACCTACTAACCTGTGACAAGACAACTGCATCAGTGAATGAGTGAATGAGAACAGTTTACCTTGACTTTAGTAAGGCTTTCAACACCGTCTCCAATAATTTTCTCATTGAAAAATAGATGGAGTACATACTTTTCATGGAAGAATGATTTTGATTACTTAAAGAATCACCATCAGAGGTATTAGCAAAGATGTTTTGAATATAAATCTGTAAAAGTGTGACTTAATAGAGTTCAATGCTAGGGGTCGCTCTGTTACTACAGGAAAAAACAGAGGAAAATCATGTTAGTTTAGAATGATTAATACAGAGGCTGAAGACAGAAAGGGTAAAGATCTTTCTGCAGATTCATGTGGTTCAGAATGGACTTTTTTGCTTTCTAGACTGTTTCTCAGAGAGAATTCCATATGCATCTGGATCCAGACTAACTCCCAGACTCAGTCAACGTCTAATGGAATCAGTACAAAGGGTTAGGAAAAAAACACACAGAAATGCACATACAAAGAGATATAAATGTTAACTATTGGTACAAAATGATCTTTAAAACATCAAAAAATGCAATTGTAGTTAGTTACTCACTATTCTTCTTCATCATTATTTCTCAGCAGATGATTGTTCTTCAGCACCTATCAGCAAATGGACTTGTAAATCATAAAAACCTATTCCTTGAAATGGTAAAAAATAATTCTAGAAAGGTGTCCCATCTCAGGGAGAGATACTGCATCACAGCCTCCTGTTATGCCAGAGAGCTATTTATTTTGCTCAATATTTTTACATTTTAGTCATAATTGTTGTCAGGTGATTCTGGTACCATCTAGAGTAGGCTAACAACAGGCAGTAGGTGTTTCAGGTGTATTTCCCAGGCAGCAGGAGTTTCAAGTACATTTAGGGAGCTCCTAATTATCTTAACTTTGCAACTTGGGCAAAACAGAGCACTAGATTGTCCCAACTCACTGTGCCTGTAGCCAAGAGAGTGCCAGATTGTCCCAGGACTTCGCACTTGTAAGAAGGACAAGAACACAATATTATCTGACCCTGACATCACAACGTGGCTCAGGGGATCCACACCACCACAGTACCATAGAAGTCAGTAAGGTGGATTGAAAATTGGCTAAACTTTAGCACAAAGTCCATCTGAGACACTAACACACAAGAGGTGAATACTGGGGCTAATGTATCATTTGATGTCACTGTGAAAGACCTGAATGCTGGGACAAGTTTGCAGGGCATTAAAAACTGGAAAGAATATTATACAGACCAGATGTTTCTTCTGCTATTCAGAGAGACTTCAGCAAGAAGGAGAAATGGGCTGGCAAGAACTTTATAAAGTTCATCAAGGAGAAACATAGTCTTGCACCTGGGAAGGAATAACTCCATGAGCTAGGACAGGCTGGGGACCAAGGTTCTGGAGAGCAACTCTGCAAAGACCCGGGTCTCCTGGTGGACATCAGGCTATCGATGAGCCAGTAATGCACCCTTGCAGCCAGAAAGGCCAATAACATCCTGGGCTACATTAGGCAGAGTATTGACAGCAGTTCAAGAAATGTGATCTTTCTTCTCTACTCAAGGATGCTGAGACACATTTGGAGAGCTTGTCTGTCCCATACAACAGAGACATAAGCATACCGTACTGAATCCAGTGAAAGGCCATAAAGATGACTGAAGGCGTGAGCTATCTCTTTGAGGAGGAGTAAGTGATCCCAAGAGGTCGCTCAGCTATTTTGTGATCTGATTCTGTAGGTCTGTAACAGCTATTTCAATGTTTCCTGTAGACAGTGAAAAAGCAGAAAGATATCTTTGGAGAAAAACAACATGAAGGCAGTTACACATTCCAGAACTAACAATTTACAATCACTTATTTCTGTAATTTTGTTTTCAGTTCTGTTCTGATAATTCTTTACATGAACATGAGATCTATTATAAACTTAAACAGAAGGAAAAAAAAGGTAAACCACAAACTCTTTGAAAGGACAAATATATTGAGTGCTACATACTGAGCTCTGAATATTCAGTTCTGAACGTGTAGAAAATCATACACCACCTGTCAGGATATATGGAAGAACTGGAAAAATGTCCAGTCCTATCTTTCTGTAGCTTTAAATTATTCAACCTATCAGGAAAAGTATAATACTAATAGCACATTTGAGATCATGATCTAATGAATTCTTGGACTCTTTTTCAGGTCTCTAGTCCTCGTGTCTTCATACCTTGCTAAAATAAAAATCTTGATAGATATTGTAATAGAGATTGAGGCATTCAAATTATTCATCAAACTCAATGTTTAGTTTTATTCTTTGTTGTTAGCAAATGTATTTGCAAATGACAGCATGATCTTACATCTGAAGTATAGTCACCTCTACCGTCACTTTTTCATACAAGTTTGAAATTCAAGAAAGTATATTAAGAAAGGTTACAGGTAACTGGGTTGATAGATAGGTAAATAGATCACCATTGTACAATTCAGTCAGTCATTGTTTAAACCTCAAAAAAATCTATTCCTGTTCCTTGTTAATAAAATCTTCCCCAAATGTGGTACAGTACCAACTGTATCTATGGATTTTATTAAAGATTTATGTAAGGCAATTACACTGAGTGAAATTCAAGGACCGTGCTGTTGATCTTTCTTGTATTTAAAATCTTCTGACCTTAAAGAATATGCAAATCCCTTTTTGCCTTTTTTTTTTTTTTAAAAAAGGCTATGCAAATGATACAAATCTTGCATCTTTAAGTATGCTCAGTGCAACTGAATAAAAAACCAAACCATTATGAAAATGTACCTTGCATGTTAAATTCCTGAAGTTCCATATGGTCACTGCAGTTTTAAAGGCGCTTTTCTGAGAGAGTCTTTTAAGGATTTGATTTACTAGACTGATAATTCCGATTTTCAGAAACCCTACTTTTCTTTTTTTCCTTTCAATTGAAGGATTTTAAAAATTATGCTCCTACAGCAACTCAGACCTATTGTGCACAACACTAGACGTTAAGGGATGTCTGAAAGAGCTGTGCAGGATTTTTTTTATATATATTATTGCACTTTCCAGCAATCAATAGCTGCAAATCCTGCAAAAATACTGCAAACTTCTCACCAGAAACATGATGCATGTACATAGATTAAATACTATAGATCAGCACTACAAACAGTTGCAGGAAAATTATGTGTTTCCATGTAACTTTAATCTTCTCTCAACAATCTGGACAGTGTCTAGCATGGTTAGGTGTTTATCTTTCTCGTCTACCTAAAGCTATTGATATAATCTCTACATTGAAATTCTACTTATGCATTTATTTAGACCTTCACTGAATATGAACCTGGACAACAAGATCTAACTTTTATGTCAGCCCTGCTCTGGGTGACAATATTGGACAAAATTACCTTTACAGATCTCTTTCAACATCTTATTCTTAATTTCTGTGATTATATCACTTCATTTTCCCAGTGACTCAAGGGGCACTAAGGCCAGCTGAGCACTTGTAGATTTTAGTCATCAGAACATACTTTGTTATCCATTCTCTAAATGTTCAGTCATGTTCTGGTCTTTTTGTGGCAAAATCAGAAATAAAAGCTACTTCTTCTGCCTCTCTCTGTGGTGACATAACTCCTGATCACAAAGAAATGCATGGATGACAATCAGTCATTTCACAGAAGCTGATGAACAAATATCAAAGGGTGATGACTGGTGCCTCAGCAACCAGTTTGAGACACAGTGCAGATAAAAGAAATTAAGTTTATGGCTATTAACAGACAGAGGATGTCTCAGATGAATCAAGTCTTGGAAAAGCAGTTAGAGGGAAGCACGGCACCAAACAATATCACATTCACACCCTACTCTCATCTAGGAGGCTCTTAGAGAATCGCAAACAGCAGAGATCAAGCAGCAAAGATCAAGCAGCAGACTGAATAATTTTGAAGGAAAAAATTCCTTTAATTTTCTCATTACTCAGTATTTCCTCTTGCAATGCATTGTGTTATTTGTTGTGTTATTTGTCTGTAATATAACTGGACTTGTAGATCAGAATTTGTGTTTTGAGAACAGGTCTGCAGGCCAAAGTATCCATGATTAAATCCGTTCAGTCTCTTTAACATGTTGAAGGAACACCATGGGCTCTTGTTGTAGCATACTCATACATCATCAGATATTGAGTAGCAAGCATTATGTCTGGTTGTTAATTTGCTTGGCTGGTAGTGAGCATTTCCACTTCACTCTGATTTAAATTGTCCCCTGCCCTCAAAATGCACATAGAAAAGCTGCCCTGTGACCATAGTCAAATTATTTATTTTTACACTACCAATAACGAGTCTACTCAAGAAGAATGATGTCAAAACAAACTTAAGGTAAAAGCACATAAGCATAGATTAAATAAATAAATAAGCATTTCCCTAAGTTTACAGTATTAATGCTCACCCTTGCAAGAGATGCAAATAAAAAAATTATAGAGCAGTACTCTATAAAGGGGGGGGGGGGGGAGAATCTTCAGAAAATTACCCTAGAATGCATTAATATGTTATATTTTTCAGTGCTGAAGTCCATTTCACAGTTACCAGTCACAACAGTGAGAATATCTCTACTTCTACTTTCTAGCCACCAAACTATAGCTGTGTTTGAGCTCTGATCTGCATTTTCTCAAATATCTTGCAGATTTTGGTGCTCTGATGTGTAAATGGTAAATGGTGAGCAGATTTTTGTCCAGTGATGACTTCTTCCCTCTTTCTGTTTTTTGGCTTTGTTCTATTTTTACTGAGTTAGTGTGTAACTGTCATCCAGTGGTTTGCATTTTTCAAGTATATGTCATGGTTTTGTGTGGAGCTGTTTCTAGTAGTGGGGAAGGGGCTATAAAGATGGCTCCTGTAAGAAGTTGCTTGTAACTCTCCCCAGCTCTGAGCCAGACCCACTTCTGCGGCTGAGACAATTAGGTGCCTATACAATCATTTTTTAAGAAGCAACAGCTGGAACTGGAGGGTTCTTCCTGTTCCTTCTTGTTCTGTCCTTCTTCTCCAGCTATATGATTACAAGGAGTTGGGAGAGAGAGAGACAGAGAGACTCAACCATGCAGACTCCAAGGTCAGTGAGGGAGGAGTGCTGCAGCAGAGACCCCCCTGCATCCTGCAGAGAGGACTAGTGAAGTAGTGATTTGTTTGCACTTCATTAAAGAACCACGACAGGGTCAGTGACTATGCCCAGAGGAGGCCATGTCCCATGTGAGGGACCTTGTGGGAAGAATCCACACAAGAGAAGTTCAATAAGGACTGTGTCCTCTGGGACAGACACCATATTGGAGCAGGGGAAGAATGCAGAGCCCATCTGTGAGAGGCTGACCACATCCCCATTCCCTGACCCCCTGAGCTGTTGAGGTGGGAGGAGGTAGAGATATGAAGAGCAGTGAGCTGGGCCCGGGAACAAAGGAGGGATGGCAGAACGATATATTGAAGTACTGGTTGGATTTTTCTCATCATCCTGCTCTGGTTTTTGCTTTTAGTTCTGTCCTGTTTCTTGTAGTCAGTAGAATAAACTTTCTTACCTTCCTCTCTAGGTTGAGTGCTGGAGTCTCTTTTGCCTGGAACTGTAATTGGCAGCGAGCCCTCCCTGTCGTTGTCTCGATCGACAACATCCTTGGTTGTCTTTTTTTCTCCCATCTCACTGGGGCCACTGCCATCCTAATTAGGGTGGAGGTGAATGGAGTGCACTGAACAAGAGACTATAATGGTGCTTCATTGCTGGCTGGGCAAAGCCACAACAGTATCCTCTAGTATATTTGAGATAATTCTGTCTACTGTTTCCCAAGAAAAAAATGGTTGAGTTTCCAAAATGCAAAGTGTTCATGAATGAGCACCAAGCACTCATATGATATTAATATTCTTCATTATTCAGCATTAACCAGTTGCCTCCAGCTGAGCATATGTAACTTCAGTTCAGCCAGAGACATATGTTGTTTAATACAAATTTCACTTCTGAATATTCTGCTGACCTGGGTTGGATATCAGGAAAACACTGACAGAGAGCTGCAGCTCATCTGGAGATACAACAGTCAACATGCTGTTACAAGAGACAACCATGTCTTTCTGTTTGTTTGCTTTAGATTTTAATTGAGGCAATTCTAGTTCATTCTATTGTAAGACTGCTGATTTATTAGCCACACATTCAGTAGTTTAATTGTGTATTCTTGTACATAGTGGATTAACTACAAGTATCTTGTGCCAGATTGCCTGAAAAATTAATGCCTGCCTATTTGAACACGCTACTGGAGTCTCTGGGTGAAACTTTCTAAATAGGTTGTGTAGGAGATTGAACTGCAGGATCAAAATTTTCTATGGTACAATACTTGGCAACTATATTTTAATTTATTTTCCCTTGTGGATTTCTTTACTTTTTTCCTACTTCATGTTTCAAGTCTGATGACAGTGACCAGAAATATCTGCTTGCTAAAGAATGAGTGAAAAAGAGTAAAAACAAATCTCCAGATAGTGCAGTCATTCGAAACTTCATTCTGTTGGAAATCAGTTTCCATTATGAGCAAAGCTATGAGGTTTTTCCCTCAGAAAACAGAAAGACATACTTGATGTTTTTTCTTTCCCACTTGCTATGACTAGGTTCACCTTCAGGACTTCTAGGGATAAAATGTCTCATGGATTCACGAGAAAACTTCGAAAGAAACTCTCAGGCCCCGGTATTCTTCCTTTCTGAGCAAAGATGTAAATGTGGCTTTTTTTTGACACCACAGGTAAAGACAGTTTGTGGTAGGTAGAGTACAGGAGGTGCATTTCTCCAGCAGGCACTTGAGGCTCCAGCAGAAATGGGTTTCAAAGACAGGTTCCTGTGTCTTTCATTTCATGCTCACTACTTCTGTAAATACAATCTAGTCAAGAATGAGTCTTTGCAATTACATCCAATCTGGGCTAGCCAAGATCCACAGAGGAAAAAAAAAAAAATCTCACATCTCTGAAAGTACCTGCTGGACTTTTCAAAAATACCATCATCCAGTCAAGAGAATCATCAGTTTTTCTTATGTGGGGCAGACAGGTAGGCTATGCTGAAATCAACATTCCACAAGGCGTTGCTAATGGAAATTTGAAAGAAAATATAGATATGAAAATCACTACCACCACTTGATAGTAACAGAGGAAAAAAAAAACTCTACCAAACTTTCTAGATTTAAAGATCTTCCCTTAACCAGTGGAAGGAAACTTGTTGCATTTATTGTGCTGTCCAATATCCATGTGGTGATGGGCAAAACTTTGGGCTGACATCATGACAAAGCAACTGTATCTGACAGTATAATCCTTTATTCCTTTAATCAAAATTCCATTACAGTTCTGATCCCTCTGGAATAATAATTTTTGTCCAAAATGCTATCATAGTATTAAAAGTAAGTTACTTATTACATAGCCACAAAGGCATTTTAGGTAAGGTAAATTGCCACTGTGGAAGTTTGTGAGGATTGTTAACAGGATAACATGAACTGTGAGCTTGGCCAATCAGGCATCCATCATTCTACTCTGGTAGATGCATAAACACGAGTGACATGGCTGGTACTCTGCTGAGGAAAACTATGTGAGTGAGATGATCTAGTAACAAGAAATCGTGAGGAAATTTACTGCAAGTGACAGATAAGATTCAAAAATCCAATTTTTGTAAAGTTAGGGTAACTCATCCGTTTGCCTTGATGACAGAAAACAGAAGAGAGGGGTGGCATAAATCCTACCTTGTTATCTTAAGCTCCTCTGCCCATGAGTAAATTTTGCTGATGCCAAATGACACTGTGTCCCTTCTCTGTAGGTCTCTCACAAGTCTGCAGTCACAAACAAGAATCTGATCCTTTAGTTTCCCAGAGGAGCAACAGCTTCTCAAGGCTGAGAAGTATTAATTTCATGATTTTAATCTGAGGCAATTTTCTCCCAAAACTTCTGTTCGGCTTCTTTATTCTTTTTAAAGAAAATGTCTGAAGCTTTATCTACACTAGCCAACCATTCTTACCTACATGATGCAGGATCAGATATTTGATCAATGTGTGCAGAAATGGAGGTACCACCAACAATCTAAAAGATCTCCTAGCCCATCCATCTACACCATCCTCTGACTTAAAGATTTTGCTGGGGAAAAGGACTGTTTTGCAGTCCTATTTAACTCATTATCCCTGCAGGGAAACGTTCAGATCCTCTCATAGTTTTGTTACTCATCTCCTTCTGGTGAATTGACAATGTGGCAATGAGACCCAGCCTGCAATGTTGACTGCAAGTGGCTCTTAAATATAACAAAATTAATCAAAAATAGTCTAACATTGTGTACAATGACCTTAAAAATGTAGAAAATTGTCCTATTTGACTGGTTAAATTTGATTTTTATTACATTGGAATATCAGCCAGAAACTATAGATCTCTTCCAAATTTAGCACTTTCCACACAAAATGTGACATATGGAAGAACGCAAAACATTCACAAACAAGGAACATTTCACTGTGAAACAAGTGAAACCTGAAGTTTCAGAACAGATTCAGTATCTGCCTTGCAGTTGCCACCCAGCCCGTGCAGATGCAGTTCACTGGTGCATAGACTTTCTGTAGATGTAAATGATTTGAAAAAAACATCTTTGGAATGCTGATACACTGAATTCACAAACGTACAGCAAGGGCTCAGAAAAGGAGTCTCAACTGCCTCCTAATATGTCAAAGAGATTTATTCACATTGTTCAGAGGCCTAATCTGACATAAAGTTATGGCTTTGCACAGTAGAGAAATATGACATAAAAGTGAGTGAAATTATTGTGAAGTTCATTGTCATTTCATTGACTCATCAGACCGATACATACAAATAAGCTGATAGCTGGAGCTGACATGTATGTTTTGGTTTGGTTTATTATTATAGGAATAAAATTTGCCATTTTAAAACTTCCATTATTACGGATTAGGAGTGATTGTTTGGATTGTTTCTTCTAACTTCTGTCTCTCAACTGATCAGGAACGTATTTTCTTTCCTATGGACATTTTCTTGGCTTAAAAAATTGTAGCATAGAGAAAAAGTATCACCAAGTTCAAGAGAGCCTGGGGCAGAGAATTTTCCTTAGTCTGTCACTGTTCTCAAAGCACGTATCAACTGACTATTGATCTATGCCTCTATTGAATGCAATCAAACCAAAGAGTAATAGCCTTGTACTGAGTGCTGCAGACACACATAATAATAAATATATAATGCTCTTTTTCTTTCTCCATTTCTTCCTTGTATATGTAAAGTAGAAAAAAAATAATTTCCTTTTTCTTGTAACTCCTCAATTATGTAGTCCTATAGATACTATATTTAAAAACACATAGGAGGACTATTCTAGATTTAGTGCAAGTTTAGCTGCCATTATACCCTATGCTGGAATCCTCCTGGTGATGATATTAAGCTCTTCTTTGTGTCAGTAAGTTTTTCAGCCTAACCTGTTAAAGCTGATCCAACAGTCTGTCTCTCAGGTCTGAGCTGTGAATATTCTGGTAGTGACACTGTCCCTTGAAGGGACTGTATTTGGTTTTATAACTTCATTTGCCCCCTATCATTTATCAGGTTTTTGTCACACTTCCTCCAGAGAAATTTCATCGGGAGCATTCAAATAT
Source organism: Urocolius indicus (assembly GCA_013401255.1). Lineage (NCBI taxonomy): Eukaryota > Metazoa > Chordata > Aves > Coliiformes > Coliidae > Urocolius > Urocolius indicus. Next base: position 17,236 of record WBNH01010575.1, on the reverse strand, counting down.
CCCACCGGCAGAGCAGCTGGAGCACACTCTGTTATGTGGATTTGCAGAAACAATGGAAGAGGACTTGAACAGAGTATGGACAATATTGTCATCACTTCTCATGCTGTCTTGAACTTATTAGTGTAACTGTAATGGTTTAGGCCCAGCTGGGTACAACAAATTACAAGTAGCTGTTTGCTTGCTCCTCCATCTCCCAACAAGGTGAGGAAAAGTACCGAGGGCCTTTGGGACTCCCTAAGGAGAGGGAGGGCTCACTCACAACTGTCTGCTCTGGGCAAAACAGATGAGACTACTCAACTTGGGAAATAAAATGAGGTTTCATTGAATCCAAAATCATTTACGAACAGAAAAAAATACAGAGTGGCACAATGATGAAGAGCAAAAGCAACCCTTTCAGACCACCTTCTCCCCAATTCTCCTGTCTTCCCAAGCCCAGGAACCTGGTTCTAGTGTCTTTACCTCCTTCCCCCCAGTCAACACAGGGGGGCAAGGAATGAGGATTGTAGTCAGTCCACCAGTTTCCAATGGCTTCTGTCACTTATATCATAGGAAGAGGACTCCTCACCACTCCCCTGCTCCAGCGTGGTGTCCCTGACACGCTGGGCAACCCTGCACGGGCCTCTCCAATGTGCATTCATCCTAAGGGCTGCAGCTCCTCTTCACTTACTATGTGAATCACTGCAGCCCACAGGCTCTCCAACATGGCCTGCACCATGGCTGCCTTCCCACAGTTTCCTGCTCATCTGGGTGCAATCACCCTTCCATGGGTGACTATTAGTCCCTCCATTGCCCTCTGTGGGTCACAGGAGGAAAGCTGTTCTCTCACTGCAGGCTGCCAGGATGTCTCTGATCCAGAACTCATCCTCCCTTCCTTCCTCACTGACTGCATGGTCGACGTGGTCACCTCCGTCTCATCCCATCCTTCCACCTCCTCCTATGCACTGCAAATTTCTCTTCTTAAATAGTGATGGCAGAGGCACAAGGTTGGCCTGGACAGGCTGGAGATGGGTCCAGCTCAGAGCTGAGGGAAAGTTTTACGAACTGCTTATGGGAGCTGACATCCACCTCCCCCATTATGGAGCAAAACAGCTCTACACAAACCAATCACAGCACAACAATAGAAAAGAATAGATAAGACAGTGAGAAAATTAATTTCCTGGGTACAGAATGTAGTATTTTTGGGTGTCTCTAATTTGGGTGTTGCTTACCTCTTCCCAAGTAATTAGGCAGGCTATAGTCTCCTTCTTGACAAAATTGTGTATCTCCAGTGATCAGACTTGAATTTGTGCACTAATTTTTGCATTACTCTAATAACTGCACAGAAAATTACTCCTTTGTTTGAATTGGCCAAACAACAATGTACTAGTAACAGCAGAAAGGTGGTACACTGATCTGCAGTGAACTCACAGAATAGCAAATAATTGTCTCCCTATATCCCAAGAAGGAAAACTATCTGTTTATCCTGTTAATAAATTTTCTCACTGTCACATGCTGTTGTCATAAGCAAGACAGTCAACTAAGTGGACCTTCAATTCAGTCCAGGGCAAACAACCTGAGATCTGTAATTATGGTAGAGGACGTAAATTACAAGCAAATTTAAATCTGAAACAAAAAAGATGTAAACATGAGGAATGATGTTTAACTGTGCCAGATGATACTACTATTGAAAAAATCTTTAGTGGATTTGATCTCTCAGCCTACATTTGTGTATTTTATCATTATGACTAGTAACTACAGTGCACAAGGAGTAACCTACTTTCTTTCCTTAATAATGTCACGATTGCATTGGAGAAGATGCCTGTAATTAAAGGTGAAGTGAATTATTTTGTTAATTTTGCTAAGTTTTTTAAAGCCTTCTTAAGACACATTTACTGGCAGTGGAACTCAATGACAACCTCACTGCTTTTGAAGACTGTTTTTAGACTACCTAAAGACTATTTTTAGACTACCTAAAAGCTTTGAATGAAAAGTGTGATATAAATGTTAATGATTACACTATGTCATTTATGTGCTCAACAAGGCCCAACCATTTTGTGCCTTCAAAAATCCGTGATAAAACTGTTCACTGGACTTTGTGACAATTCAAATACATACATAAGCAAGTACAACAAAAAGGCATTCTGCAGCTCCATAAGAATCTGTTCATTGCTGGAATGGTAGGATTTGATTTCTGCTTTAACTTGTTTAATTACTTGGCTCAGATCCTCTGAAGTGAAAAACCATAGGGTCTAGACTGACTGCTCTCAGGGTTCACTAAGGTTACCTCAGACAAGTTCTGAGAGAATTTCCGTGGTGGAGAAGCTAAATAAAAAATAATACCATTACTAAACTTCTACTGGTTTAAATGATCATGCTTAGTAACATCTAGCTTATCCTTCTAATCAATGAGCTCTTAAATATTTATTGTAGCAATATTTTGCTAGATAGAGAGACTTACTCATGAGAAAAAAAAAAAAAAAAAGGACGTAGGACCAAAGTAAAGAATTTTAACTGTTTGCATGCGAATATTCTATCCTGTTCTAGTAGCATCATACACAATCTCAGGGTAAAGATAAGTTCTGGTACTGAATCCATTTTCCTCACACACTTGGAAATCTATTCCACAATTAGTTTTCCTCACATACTTGAATGTGCCTTCCATGACCGTTATGTTACCTGAAAAACAAACAATGAATGTAAAAATAAATCCCAGATAATACCAGATGGAGCTATCCTACAGCAAAGACAGAAAATACTATAATAATAAATCCTTTCTGGCAAATTATTCTTGCTAATCAATCAAAAAGGCTGTTGTCAAAATAACTGCCAATGCCAGTTCAGGTAATGTCATCCTCAAACAGGGCTTTTTTTCACACAAGAAAAATGAAAGCACCAATTGCTGGCAGTTCTTTCCTTTAAATGTGTCAAAGCTGTGCATAAGTTATGCATATTAATTACCTATACAACTATATGTACGGATGCATTAAGATATCTGATTGACTGAAACAGCAATAAATGTAATTACCTTACCAATTACTATTTTATTTGTATTCTGTGGTCATCATCCTTAATTGATTTTATTCTGTAAAGACTAATACTTTTAAAATATTAGAAGTTAATTTACTTCTTCCAATAAATTAGTATTTCAGTGTATTTCATTGTAAAAATTATAGTTATTGATTGGAATTTTTTAAAAAATTTGTGTATGCAAAAAAAAATGTGTAACAAAAATGTTACAGATTGGTTTTAGAAATTGCACAAGTTCAAATCTAGTCCTTCTATATTTGAACTACTATTAAAGTTAGTACAGCTCCATGCTGGTTCATTATCAAGGTTAGATTGAAGGATACAGGTATCAGACTGTGATACAGAGTGTTATGGTTTGACATGGAGCCATTTCTAGTAGTGGGGAAGGAGCTGTAAAGATGGCTCCTGTAAGAAGTTGCTCAAAACTATCCCCAGCTCTGAGACAGACCCACTTCTGAGGCTAAGCCAACTAGAGACCTCCATGATCACTGTTTAAGAAGAAGCTGAAAGAGGAGGGTTCTTCCCGTTCCTTCTTGTTCTATCCTTCCTTCTTTTCCAGCTAGTAGTGGTGCAAGGAGTTGGGAGAGAGAGACGCAAGCACGTGGACTCCAAGGTCAGTGAGGGAAGAGAGAGGGAGATGTGCTGGAGCAGAGAATGCCCTGCATCCTGCAGAGAGAACTGGTGAAGCTGAGATTTGTTTGCACTTTGTTAAAGACCCTGCACCAGGGGCAGTGACTATTCCCAGAGGAGGCCACATCCCATGTGAGAGACTCTGTATTGGAAAAAGCTGCAGCTGTTGAGAACAACCCACTCCAGAGAAGTTTGAAGAGAGTAAGAGAAGTAAGGACTGTGTTCTGGGGGAGAAACCTCGTGTTGGAGCAGGGGAAGAACACAAGGGGTTACCCTCATCTGAGAAGACAAAAGCGGCAGAGCTCATCTGTGAGAGACTGACCACATCCCCCATTCCCTGACCCCCTGAGCTGCTGAGGGAGGAGGAGATAGAGATATGGGGAGCAGTGAGCTGGGCCCAGGAACAAAGGAGGGATGGGGGAGGGAGATCTTAAAGGGCTGGTTGTAGTTTTTTTCATCATCCTGCTGTGGTTTTTGCTTTTTGTTTGGTTCTGTTTCTTGTAGGCAGTAGAATAAACTTTCCTACTTTCCTCTCTAGATCGAGTACTGGAGTCTCTTTTGCCTGGAACTGTAATTGGCAGCGAGCCCTCCCTGCCCTTGTCTCGATCCACAACATCCTTGGTTATATTTTTCCTCACACTTTGTTGGGGTCTCCGCCATCCTAAGGAGGGTGCAGGTGGATGAGGGGCAGCGAGTGAGAGATTGTCATGGTGTTTCATTGCTGGCTTGGCAAAACCACGACATAGAGTCTGGAATGAGCTTGTACTACTAGTAAACTAGTAGAGAACATTATGAGCAAGGCACTCGTGTTGACTGATCTCTAGCTTCAAGTGCTATTTTTTCCTTCTTTCTTAGAAAAGTTCATGTACATATGCCCAAATGAAATGCAGCTGATATTTGTTAACCTTTTCAATAATTTAATAATTCCTGTTTACAGTATTTCCTCATTATTGTTCACATTTGTGCCAAAAGGTCAACTTTACTGTACAAATTTCAAGTCAGTTTGAGCTGACCTGGTTTTTCCTAAAGAGAACTGGTAAGAACTGATTGATTGGTACTTCCCTGCAACATCTTAACCCCTGCTGGCCTTGTCAAATTTCCTGAGATGTGGTTGGCGTCATTAATGTATCCAATGAGATTTATGGAGTCTAGACGGGAAAGGAGTTCAGGTTTCCTGGCATTACTGGACACTCTTTAGGTGTAAGACCATGCTAAAATGTTATTCAGGCAAAAGCCAGAGAACTGGTTAGAAATAGGAAATTTATTTGGTTTGTTTTAAGCCTCTTTTAAAAGTTACAGGAAAATGTTATGGTTACCAGATTACCAGTTTTTGCATTACTGCAACTTCAGGAATGCCATTTATATTTGACTTTCATGTGAACCTAAGCTTCCTTAAGCATCAAATGCAGATGTTATGAAAGAGATAATCTCAGCTCTGGCCAACAGGTCCACATATCTAGTGTTTTGCTCACCCTGGTGACCTGCTAAATCACATATAGATTTCAGCTTTTAAGGAGTGAGATACATTCAGAAGATTTTTCATCCAGGAACAGTGAAATCCTTTCTTACTTTTCACAGCTGGTGGACAGCTGTGAAAAGTTGAATGGAAAAAACAGAATGGAAAAAAAAATCCTTCTCATAGGGCACATTGCTGGCTTATATTTAGTTTATTATCAGCCAGGACTCACAGGTCTCTCTCTGCAGAGCTGCTCCCCAGTAGTTCAACCCCCAGCCTGTACTGGTGTATGAAGTTGTTCCTTTCCAGATGCAGAACTCTGTACTTGTCCTTGTTGAACCTCAGGAGGTTCCTCTCTGCCCAACTCTCAAGTCAGTCGAGATCTCACTGAATGGCAGCACAGCCTTCTGGGGAATCAGCCAGTCCTCCCAGTTTGGTGTCATCAGCCAACTTGCTGATATATATGGTATAAGTCAAGTAGTCAAATGTGTTTTGCCAGCAACTATAATTGGCAGTGACCCCTCCATGCCCTTGTCTTGATCCACAAGGTCTTTGGGTTTCTTTTCTCCTTCTATCTTACTTGAGCCTCCATCTTCCTATGGAAGTGGTAGGAGGGTAGGGGAAAGTGACTGTATGGTGCTTCGTTGCCAGATGGACTTAAACCATGAAAATAGTGTTAACAAATACAGAATTTTCTCATTCCAGTGTGTATCATCCAGAACAATTTGGTACACTGATGTGTACCAAATATGTGCTCTTAAATGGCTTAAATGAACAGAACACCTGTTGGATGCATGAACATCCTGCTTCCTCCAGTACCTCTTTACATGAATATCCTAACCTTCAGTAAGATGACTGAAACATCTTTTCTCCTGGTGTATTTGGCTAAGAGAGATAAGGCTTAGTCCCTAAGAAAAAATATATTGAGAGTCTTACCCATGTTTTTCTAGTGTATGAAGAAACTATCTGAAGCCTATTCCATTTTCAGTGTTCGGAGGTTTTTTTGGGGTTATTTTTTTTTTCTTCCATTAAATATTTCAGGCTTTGACATTCTGCTCCGAAGTATTGCTGTATGCCTTTCTCTAAAAAAAGCCAAGCTAGAAGATTTACAGAAGATGTCCTGATCAGAAGAACCTGATAGACTTGATACAGTTCATTTCTGGACTTGAGTTTAGTACAAAAAATACTTAGCCTACTACAGCAAATTTAATTAGACTGAAGTCAGTGATGCACTAACAAAAGAAAGGAGTCTTGCAGAGAGGCAAAGACCTTGCTACATACAGACACAAGACAATTAAAGAGAAAATTTCCTTTAATGGGAAAAGAAAGGGTTGCTTACTGCTTGTTTAAGTTGAGGACACTGAGGTTTATTCCACATACTGCACTAGAAGTAAAGCCAGGCTTTGAAATCAGGACAAAACAGAAAACATGCATACTGGAACTTTTATAGACACACATACACAAAAAGATTAATTTAGTAGCAGGACTGAGGTAGAGAAAGAAAGAGATGAAGGCAGGAAGGAAGGGTAGAAGACAGGCAGGCAGGCAGGCAGGCAGGCAGGCAGGCAGGCAGGCAGGCAGGAAGGAAGGAAGGAAGGAAGGAAGGGAGATTGCGATTTTTCTTGTTATATCACCTCCTAAGTTTTAACAAACAGAACATTTCTTTCCAGGAATGCATTTTTCTTCTTACTAATTTTCTTACTACATTTACTTCTTACTAATTTTCTTCTAACTTACTGCATTTTCTTCTTTCTAATGGTACAGTCTGTTTACGCAGTCTGTTGTTCTGAGTTTGTTTCTAGCAAGAACAAAAATTGTACTCAAAGGTGATGATGCTTATTTTCCACAAACAGATCCCAGGAGTTAACACACTTCAGAGACTTGTCAGTCTCTGTCAGGATATCAGTTTATGATGTCAAAGCAGACATGGCCATGGCATCAACCTGATCTTGCCAACAAGTTCCCTTCTTGGCCTGTGTATTTATGCACAAAACCAGACTTCAATAGTGGAAAATTTTGGAAAACTTCACTCCATGCTTTACTGAAAGTTCAACACAAGAATGTAAAAGTCAATCCAGTTTCTACCCTCAAGAGGATTGCATTCCTGAGGCTTCTATATTTCAAGCTGCCTACAGACTTGAGTTAATTCTGAGATTCTTAATCATCTTACATAAGGTGATATCCAGTGTCAGGCAAAAGGATTGATTTAAATTAAAACTGTGGCCAACATCTTAGGGGGAAAAAATTTTCAAGGCCTGTGTGAAACATTTTCCACTAAAACCTACTTGCTATGCAAAAATAGAACAAGTTTCCTTAGAAACAAGCATTTCCTTGTCAAATACTTGCTTTCCCAGAGCATATCCATTATAGATTATTTATCTCATAACCTTTATGCAAGACAGTCCTAACAAAAAGTATTCTTTACTGCTCAGTCCTTACATTTGTATATGTTTTTTTAGCTCTTGAATATGTGAACAATAACATCCTTAATGGAGGCTGGTGTAAGCTTTTATTACTGTAGTTTAGCTGACATGTCTAAATAGAAACAAAAAAAGCTAAAAATCTCCTTAATGTACTAATGAATCTTTCCACAACTTCTATTGAGACTTTGGTGGGTTTTTTGCTAGTGACTTCATGAAGGGATGGATTCAATTATTTTTCTGTTATTCCTTCCAGCTGTCTAAAAGCATTTCACATCATTACTTTATCTGAAAAGGTTATTTATTTCACATTAGAGATAAACAGTGGTTTTACATTGCTAACAATAACTAAGAGGTACTGATGTTCAGATAAGCTATTTTTTAGACTTGAAAATTAAATATATTCATTCAATGACTATGTTTTAACTGCTACAAGGGAAGCCCCTTTTGTAAATCCCTGAAGAGATTTTTTTCCTCAGCAAAGCAGGTGTTTGCATGGGAACCTTGAAAGACTATCAGTGGAACTGTTCAGAGAAAACAGGCTTGATTTCATTTCCTTGTGACTGGTGTGTGATGGAGGTCCTGCTCCCCTGCCTGCTGATGAGCTGTTTGCACCTCTGCACAAATTTGGCAAGAGCAGGGTGGTACGACTGTTTGTGTCTCTGTTCTTGTGCTTTGCAGTCTTCTCCTGCTCCTAAACAACAATTAAAGCCCTTCTAGAAATTAGAACTTGTAGTTCTGAGGACCAGGAAAAAGGCGTTTGCTGCAGCTTAATCTTCAGATTACGCTATATCCATACTGTGACAAAAGGTTTGAATACCATTTGTTTAGATTATACTGCAATACTTCAAAAATTATAGTGATTTTACATAGGGGAAGACAAATTCCATGTTTATTTCATACAAGGGCTTTATAGTGGCTAATGCAATCTCCAATCCATCTCTTAAAACTCCTCCAGAGACAGTGACTCCACTACCTCCCTGTGCAGCCTGTTCCAATGCCTGACAGCCTTTTCAGTGAAGAAATTCATCCTAATATCCAGCCTCAACCTTCCCTGGCGCAACTTGGGGCCATTTCCTCATGTTCTACTGCTTGTTACTAGGGAGAACAGACCAACCCCTGCCTCACTACAGCTTCCATTCCAGTAGTTGTAGAAAGGGATAAGGTGTCCCCTGAGCCTTCTTTCTCCAGCCTAAACAGCCTCCGATCCCTCAGCTGTTCCTCATATGAGATGTATTCCAAATCTTTTACTAGCTTCGTAGCTCACTTCTGTATCCTCTCCAGCACCTCAATGTCCTTCTTGTAGAGAGAAGCCCAAAAGTGGACACAGTATTCAAAGTGCAGCCTCACCAAAGCTGAGTACAGGGCAATGATCAGATCCCTGCCCTTGCTGACAACACTGCTCCTGATCCAGGCCAGGATGCCATTGGCCTTCTTGGCCACCTGGGCACACTGCTGGTTCATGTTCAGCTGCTGTCAACCAACACTTCCAGTTCCCTCTCTACCTGACAGCTTTCCAGCCACTCCTCCCCAAGCTTGTAGCACTGCTGGGGGCTGTTGTGGCCCAAGTGCAGGACCTAGCACCTGGCCTTATTGAAACTCATGGCACTAGCCTTGGTCCAGCCATCCAGCCTGTCTAGATCTCTCTGTAGCTTCTCTACCCTCAAGCAGATCAACACTTCCATCCAGCTTGGTGTCATCTGCAAACTTACTAAGGGTGCACTGTATCATTGGACATCACTGTGAAGAGCCTGGCTCCATCCTCCTGACCACNTTGAGTTTCAGCTTCATCCCATTACCCCTTGTCCTGTCAGTAGATATCGTAAAAAAAAGGAATGCCCCAACCTCCTGACATCCACCATTTATATACTTATAAATATTAATGAGATCCCCCCTCAGTCTCCTCTTCTCTAGACTAAACAGCCCCAGTTCCCGCAGCCTTTTCTCATAAGGAAGATGCTTCAGTCCCCTGATCATCTTGGTGGCCCTGTGCTGGACTCCAGAAGTTCTCTGTTCCTCTTGAACTGAGGAGCCCAGAACTGGACAGGGACTCCAGATGAGGCCTCACCAGGGCAGAGGAGAGGGGGAGGAGAACATCCCTCGACCTGCTGCCCACACTCTTCCTGATGCCATTGGCCTTCTTGGCCACAAGGACACATTGCTGACTCATGGTCACCCTGCTGTCCACCAGGACCTTCAGGTCCCTTTTCCCTTTACTGCTCTCTAAGCAAATTCTGATCAAGAGACACTTGTTCTCCCTTCTCTAGCAGAAAACTTGTTAGAGCACAAATTTCAATATTTGCAAAAAGACAATATCCTAATTTTCGAAACTGGTTGTTTTGTTGTCTTTTTCTTTTTAATCTGAGAAGATTGTATTTTAGAGGGACTGGAAAACAAACATTGTGCAGTGGACAAATAATTTGGGGCCAGCAGCAAGTGCACAGCAGGAGCAGCCAGCCCAGGAGAGAAGGAGTTGACACTGCACCATGCTGGCAAAAGCAGCATCCCCACTGGCAGAGATGCAGCAAGAAGAGCATGATGGGGAGTGTGGTGGTAGCTGGGACCAGCCAAGAGACCAAGTGTTCATAGAAGTCCATGGCAGTGAGTCAGCTCATGCCCAGCTTGTGTCTAGGGAAGGACCAGGATCAGAGGTGTGCAATCAGGCATCAGAGTCATAGAATCATAGAATGGTAGGGTTGGAAGGGACCTTTAGAGATCATCTAGTCCAACCCCCCTGCAGAAGCTGGTCAACCTAGATCAGGTCACATGTGAACATGTCCAGTTTGATCTTGAAGATCTCCAAGGAAGGAGACTCCACAACCCCTCTGTGCAGCCTGTTCCAGTGCTCCATCACCCTCACAGTAATTTTTTTTTTTTTTTTTTATTTAGGATATCAACAGCTCATAAGAGAAACCAATGCTTGAATATCAGTACAGCTTCCCACATCATTGCACCAGTTCTCACAGATTGATTCTGTAGTCACCTTATCAGCATGGGTTTTTATTGACACTAATTTTTTTCCCCCAATTTTTAAGACAGTATTCAGTATTGGGCACCTCTAAATACTGAGGAATGAGAAGAGTCCTAAATTTTACTTTCTTAATTGTCTTCTGTTCCGAACAGCTACTTTCCACAAGAAGAAATAATTCTATGTGATGGAAAGCAAAAGTAAAATATTTTATTAAGGGAAAAAATATTCTTGGATAAATTGAAACAATTTTGCAGGGAATCTACATGACAAAGGCAAATACATTTGGCAACTATTTCACATTTCAGATATACCAGATGCAAAGAATCAACTACTGCCTTGTATAAAGTGGAGAAAATAACAAAAAACCACAGCAGAAACTCACAGTACTCAGTGTCACATCAGAAGCATGAGATGTTTATAGCTCACAGATAACAGTAAAGAGGAGTTATGTGCTTCTTCATCAAAGTTTCAGTGGAAAAGCAACTGAAAGCAACCTGTTTTTCTACTTCAACGAAGGCATCTGTCCTACCAGGAGTTATCGCTACTTCCATCTCCACAACTTGGAAAGGGCTCATTAATGCTGCACCCAAGTTTCTAGCAAGACTGAGTGAATTTATATGCACACTATTCAAAGAGAAAAAGAGACAATAACCAGAGTCCTGATGACCTGATGTATCATATAAATGTATTGTGTAAAGATATCATACAAAAATGTATGCACAGTTTGCAATCAAGACTGTCCTGTGACAATCCTCCCGCTTTTATGCTCATTGCTCCACATTTTGTATGCTCTACAACACAGAATACCTATTAAATAGATGTATGCAAATATACAGCAATAGTAGTGCTGATTTGAGGACCTCCAAGCAATTGCTAGGAAATTTACAAGCCCCTTAAGACAATTTATATGTTTTGAACGCTGTATAACGCCAATGAATTTACATTTCTTAATCTTATTTTGTTGACAGACTAGTTCATCCAGAAACTAGGTAAGAAAAACTCACTCTGTTCACATTAATAAGTAGCTTTGTTTACAAATTAATAGTAGGTAATGCGGTTATGCAAGTCTTTGCAGTTTGCAAGACAACACTTGAGACTACCCTCATTCAAATAAAGCATTTCATGCACCTTCTGCAGCCCATGCTCTGCTTCTAACAGCCAGCAGACTGGACTCAGACCTGAGCTTATGCACCCTCCAGAATCAACAGAAAAGGTCTTTCCGGGGAATGCTTTAACCAATCTATAGCTCAAAGATGAATTCAGGTTTGCTTGCTGGCCCATCTCTATTGAACAGATTTCATTTTATGTGTTGTTACTTCACAAGGAGAAAGTTTCCAGAGAGAAAAAGAACCTCAAACCACTGTCACAAAAATATTCAAGTTAGAATCAAAGGAAGGCAGAAAAAAAAATCTATTTTTGAAGGAGAGCACTGTCTTTTAAGATTTTCAGTATGATGTTCCAAACTTAACTACCAACAGAGGCATCTAAACTTGTAACATCTGAAGAAAAAATATGTCAGGGAACTCAGATATGTCAGGAAATATTAGGTTCTGTGTCTTAGATTCACATGTCTATAATTTTCTTAGATTCCACTGTGGCTACATAGCTGTTATTATTTCTATTCTATTAACATAAGTCAATGAAAGTGTAGCTAGGAAAATTTACCTGCAAAAGGTACTGACTTCAGATTTTGTTTGAAGCTCAGAAACATTATCAGAAATGCCTGGTCTATTACACTGGTGATATCTGTTACGACTGGCAGCAAGGTTAGTAGCTATTAATTATGATAAAGATTTGAAAAGTATAAACCTGGGAAACTTTTTCTTTGATATAGGTTTGTATGTCCTTCATGACAAGAAGAATTCTTGAATTAAAATAGTTCAAACTTCCTTCAGCATCTGGTCTAAAACACTCAAAGAGCAGCTTAGTATAATAGTTCATGATGATTTGATGATTCTATGATAGGGAAACATACATATTTGGAACCAAGATCCGTGGAACGTGTGCTCTTGAGATGGCTGTTAACCTGTCCATAGAGGTTAAGAAAAAGGTATAGAAAAAGTAAGACAGAAATAATTTCTTTCTATTCTCTTGACTCTTTCCATGAAGTACACATCCGTATCAGCTGCAGAAGATGATTGTCATGAACTGCACACAACAGGCTTATAAAAGATAGTGTATAACAACATTCCTGGCATTTGTAGTAAATGAAAAATCACAATCTAAATTACAGAAAAAATACTTCTAAGACTGCTCACAGATGTGTCATTTTCTTTAGTACTTATATTAACATCAAGATAAAATATTAATTATAATAAAAATATAATATTGCATCAGTATTATTAGTTCCTAATATTTACCTACTTTACTTGCAAAAGGTGGAACACTTAAAAAAATTGTTACTCAAGCATAAGGGGGAAATTCAACATTATTTCAAATTATCTGACTGTCATCTAAGATCCTCAGGTCAAACTTTAATAAATTTTAAATGATGCTACAGTGTTCTGTTTGGGTTCGGGTTCTTTTTCCTTTTTTTGTTTGTTTTAATGTTAATGTGCTTATTTTGACATAGAACATGAATTCACCAAAGTATTGATATCTAGGGAAGGCAATTACTTCAAACTTTTGCCTCAAGGATCACTCAGCTGCTCACTCATTTGCACCCCAACCTCGTGGCAGGATGGGTAAGAGCAAGGGTACTGAGGGCCTAAAGGGAATCCCCAAGGACAGGGAGGGGTTGATCACCAATTACGGTCCCAGGTAAATCCAACACATCCATATGGAATTTTTTTTTCCTCTTCCCTTGAATTATAAGAAAGAAGTTCTCTGACAGAGAGATGAAAAAATATGCAATAACATGCAGAAGTTAAATTGAAATGTAACTAATATTTAGGATAGGATGGTTTCAAAGATGGAACATTTTTTAAACATCCACATTTTGTCTTATTTGATAATTGCTGCATTAAGTACTTTGATAATTCAGATTTCAGAGAAGACATTGCAGTGACAGCAAAAGCAGAAGGAAAGAGTGCGTAAGCATTAATTACGTCACCCAAAGACAGAAACCTAATTAAAAATAAAGGAGCTACACAGAAAAAAAGATACTTAAGGAACTTTAGAACAATGACAGTGGAACATATTTATCTCTCTGCAAAGTTAGACTTTGTATTGTCCCATGTGTCAAATGAATCTCAGAGTGATTCACGGCTTGATGTTATTAAAATGAAATTTTTTTGCAGTGTCACACGAGGGCTCTGCAGATAGTGCAAAAGCATGCCCAGGTGGAGTTTGAAAGGGATTCCAGATACAGCCTTACTGTATGAGAAGCCTCAGCCCCTTCCAAATGGCAGAGGGACTAAACAGCCATCCAAGTCTTGGTCTGCAATGGTCATTAATTCTGGGTCTGAAGGTGATAACAGCCTCACATTCCTGTGGAGGTGTACTCCTTTCAGTAAGATAAGGCAGGAGTAAGCCAGCTGCAGTGTATCAGGGTGAGAGAGGAGATTACATGAGTGTTTGCATGGATGAACTGCAGAAAAGGTGGCACAGCAGGAACCTTCATCCAACTGAGCAATGGATAGAGAGTACCAAGATGCCAGGAGCTGGAAATCTGTGGCAGGAAGAGAAGGAAAGCTTCTTCTCTATCTTCAGACCTTCATCTGTTCCATAAGAGGAGTGTCCTGAGAGCAAGCAAGAAATAGGAATCTTCTGTTAAGGCTTTTGGAAATAAGAAACTCACCATAGTCTGACTTAAAATAGTGACATATTTGGTGCTAGAACACTAACCAATATCTAAGTCTGATTTAGATACTGGAAGTTTTGAAATTTTTTAAAGACTGCTAGTCTGTGGTGTACATTTATTACCTTCACCTGTCCATCACAGCAAACTAGAAATATCCTTTTGGAGATGGTTGCTTCATAGTGGATTTGTCAATATTGAATGTGACTGTTGCTATCAAGATGTTAACCTTAGTATGTGATACAATTTCAATAGAAAACAATGCATTTCTCGGCAATAATTTTATTTGTACAAAAGAAGCCCTTTTTTTTTTCCCTGTTCAAAACTACAATGTGCACATTTCAAAGACTGAGACTTCCCAGAAATGTTACTGGAACAGAATGATGAATACAAGGATATATGCCAGATGTCAAAAAGAAAATATGTGATTTTTGTCGTGTCTGCAGCTCTTGGGAACTTTGGGAGTGACAGGAAGACCACCTGCACTAAGTGCTGCTAAAACACATCCCAACAGAGTTCTTGCTTCTAAGCTCCTTGAAACCCAAATAGACATAACAAGAAAATGCTTTTGTCAGTATTTTACAGGTACAATTAAAAATCAAGAGATCTAAGAAATTTAGGTAAACCTTTTTATCTATTATAGGGCTTAGGGGAGTTAGCTTCGCTCTGATTTCAAAGAACTCCAGCTAGAATGAGTAAACTCACAGAGATTTAACTGATATCACATATCTTCCAAAACTGAAAGTTCAGAGGTCTATCAGCATTTAAATTCAGTATTTCACTGAAAAAAACAAAAAACCCAAACCTTACAATTTTAGTTTACTCTTTTAAAATTCAGATTAAATTTTCTCTAGGTTTGGCCATGAAATTCTATCAATCTATAAATACACAAAACTTCATTTTCAAGCATTTGAGAAAACATTTTGAAGTCTTGTTTCAGCTAAGCAGTCATCTATAGGCATTTATAAAAGCAAATAATGTAATATTCAGCATTTCCCTTCATCTTGTCTACTTAAAAGGTTATATGACTAAAACGCTTTAAAATGGCAATACTGAGCTGAACTTTATATGCTACCAGAAACCTGACTGCAAATCTGCAAAAGAATCAGAAACTGAACCCAGAATTCCATTTCAGTGAAGTAGCCAGATCAGAGCTGCATAATGGGTTAATGCAAAGTGGTCTGTGAGTGATGTTATTGTCTCTTTCATGAATACTAATACTAATTAAATACTAATACTAATTAAAAGCAAGAAAGTATTATTGAATAAACTATCCTAGCTTAGAGCTACTCATTTCCTGAAGGAACTTTTATCTATTAACAACTATTGTGTTGAAGTTCCTTTAAGTCAGAGATCATAATCTGGACAATCACTTTGAATAGACATTGAAATATTTTCTTCCATAATTTTAAGTACTCTGCTCTTAATTCCATTTATATCTACACCTTCACCCTTTAATGTGGAAAAGAGCTACGGAATTTTATTTCACATTGTATAAGTGGAGCATTTAATGCTTACTTGCCTTAAATCAGCAACCTAAGCAGCTACTGTATTTCTGATGTGTTGTAAATGAACACAAATTACTGATATTTTTTAGTTACTTCCTTCCAGGTAAGTGATTAACTATGATATTCAAACATGCCTCCATTAGAATTTTTTTTTTCTCTTTGCAGAAGAATAAAGATAATGGGAACTGTAAAAAAGAAACTAATAGTTGTCACAGTTTTCCATATGATTCTCAATGCCTGTCCAGACAAGCCCTCAGGGAAATCATGTTATGGAGATGAAAAATGCAAAACTATGTTGTCTTCTCAACGATACACTACATAAAACTCAGACAGATTTTCTAACAAACAGAGCAGAACACATCTGCATGGTTATATTGTTCTGACAGGTGGTATCTTAAACTTGTTCTTTGGTGTTTCAAGCCAAAGATAATAAAGGTTACTGTGCAGAAGAACTGGTAGAGCTACAGCTTCCAGAGATTTTCTTTTAGCTGTGAAAGTTTAGCCCAATTATATTGAGTACAATCCCTTCCAGTTTTACCTGTGCTCTGAACAACGTGGTGATGATTTACAGTGCATATTTATATGGCCTATACAAAGAATATAGATTTGAGTTTTGTGCAGCTATAGGATTATAACATTCTTAAAGTATCTTCCTGTTTGCAGTCGTGCTCTTGTTAGACTAGATGATCTTTAGAAGTATCTTCCAGCTCTTAAGATTCTGTGATTCTGTGACTCCTTACCTATCACTACTGAACCGTCATTCTATAGTCATTCTGTATTGCTGAAAACCCCTGGATTTTTTTCAATGCTAGTGAAATATTTGGGAAAAAAAAATCAGGTGTTTAGATAAAACAACATAAAGAGTAAAGATAGGCTCTTTACTGCATTATGTATTTCCTCTATTTTTAGAACTAGTTATTATTTAGCAATTAAAAAAACCAAAACACAAACCCTAACTGTCTCTTAAGCACACAAAAAATACTAAATCTTTAGTAAAAACTACAAGAAGAAGAAAAAAATAGATTGTTTTGGTTTTTGCGTTGCTAATTTAACAAGATAATATTCATATGTTAGAAGCAAGTCATGTTAATGACATGATATCTTTTTTTAGCAATACTAAGGATTTGGAGCTAACAGTAAACCTGGAAATGTAAAGGTGTATAAACCAAAAGTATGTGACATCCACAGTGATCATATTTCAATTGACATAAGAGGAAAGAAAAAAGTATGGGCACTCAATTCCCCTCTTTGTATTATGACTACTGACACATTTTTTATAATTGTGAATAGGAGTGAAAATAAGGACCTCAGCACATAATTTTTTCCTTTACAAATGTTTGCAAACAGCTACCTTGTGAAGAAGCTGTGCCTCGAAAAATTCTGTGGTTTTAATGTGCCTTTACAACTCAGCAACCACACAAAGTCTGTCACCTAAGATCCCAGACTCACACAAGCTGACAATTCCATCTTTTTATGATTTATGATTGTGTCCTGGGTTTGGCCAGG
>WBNH01010573.1:12077-88286 GCA_013401255.1 Urocolius indicus | reverse complement strand
GCTTCTGGCAGCAATTTGTTCAATGAAGTCACCCCTGTTGCTTCCCCTCCTACCAAAAACCTGGCCCAGGCAAAACCACTACAGCCATTCTGTCAGGATAGTGTGAGTATGTCTATTCTACTTCACAATAGCCTCTTCCAGAAGATTTAAATACATGATCTGTTTCTGATACTGTAGCAAATACTATTTTTAAAAGTTAAATATTCTGCTAATGCATTTTCCCCCAAAAGATAGTAAGAGATGTATCTATTTACAGAATTAGATGAAGAAATATTTCAGACCTGAAGAAAACCAAAACAGCCTTCCAAAATAAAGTTATTAATTTAATAATTTAATTACTACTTCTCTCTAATTTTGTAGGTCCCAGGGCATACAATTATGTGGTGAAATCAGCTTCTAACATTTCTGCATCTGTTACCAAAGTCAAGTGGTTTAAGGAAACAAAAAGAGACCACTTGGCCCTGGAAGGTACGAAGTTTGTCCATACAGTCATTACTAGTGATGTGTTGGAGCTGATTTTGTCTGAACACATGTGGACTGAAAATTTTTTTACTCTGAATTTTACTGATGTAAATATAGACCGACATGCTTTTTGAGTTCTGTCTATATGCAGTTTCACTTAAACACTTCAAAATATCATGTCCTTTGCAGATCCATAATGCAGTTTTAAAGTGTACAACTTCTGAAATAATTTTCAGATATAAAAAAATAGAAAATTATTGTCTCAGATATAGATAACAAATTTTAGGATTTTTAAAACATGTTAATTTGAAAACTTGCAATGAAACATACTGCTTAACTTGCACATGCTCTCTGTTATTTTGTTTTTAATTGAAACTATGCCAAGTAGGTATTTGTTTAATTGCTATTTCCCTTTAACTTGGCAGTATGAGTGCAAATCTGACCTTCCTTTTCTTAACAGATTTTTGTAAAAAATTTTTCAGTCATCTGGTTCTGTGGAAGTGGTAAAATCTGGATAAGTCTCACAAACCTATATGGCATCTAATGTGTATTTTAGAAATAATGTGGTATAAAACTTAAAAATACTTTTATTTACTTTGTAAGTATTACTATGTACAACATTTTATTGGCACACAGTTTAAGTGGGTCTCCATTGTGAGGTGATCAGAAATACTCTTTTTTTCTGAGCTTGCTGACTAATGCAGTATGGCCTACTTTCCCATGTGAAAATTACATTTATCTGAGGCAAGCGTTCAGAATAAGTTGGAATAATGTTTACAATGAAGTTCAGAGTAGAGGAACCTGCTTTTTTTAATGGGAAATTTTAATGAGAGGTGTGTAAATCTAACACCAAAACTGTAAGAACTGTTCTGGCCTTTTGATTTACAATGTGTCATTTTCATGTGTGAGTGACAAAAATTTATGTATGAAGATCACTTATTGTATTACAAAACTTTTTTTGTACAGGTTATATATTAAATTAGAGGGTAAGATTTTGTTTTTTTAAATAGTTTATTTACTATAGTATATTCATAGATAAGATGATATGTAGTGTTCACACATTGCTGTTTCAACTCCTGTTGTAACTTCAAACACTACAATATTTATATTTATACTACTGTTTGAAGTAGGGCTTTATTGAAATACTAGATTTCTTTGTAAAACTTTCTGTTTACGATGCAAGGTTACAATGCAAGACCTCAGAAACCTTATTGCATAAGAAAAAGGACATATAGTGTATATGAGTTCTGAAAGCTGGTAAATGGACAAAAAGAGTAAGACAATGCTTTGAGAGAAATGATTAGTCTTCAGTAGGTAGAAATTAGCCTAGCAGTCTTGTCACTGAACCCTGAAAATGAAAATTAAGTGTTTACAGTAAACTCTTCCTCTACTTGGAGGTTTAAGTAGCAGAAGATTTAGGATTCCAGTAGGCATTCTTGTTTTTTAGTGTGGGCTCCCATATGTATTTTTGTATATGTTTGACAACTCTTAGGATTGAAAGTCATGTTTACCTTTGTACCCTTCTCCTTTCCCAGCTTGCATGCTATTTCTGCAAAGCACTAGCTTGTCCTGTGCATCCAGTCTTAATTTCCTGCTCAGATATTGCACAGGCTATGTTTAAGACAGACTGACAGTCATAATAGTCCATGTAAGCCCTCTTTAAGTGGCACAACTGGCTAAGAGAGACAGAATGTTTCAGTTTAGTTAAGGAAAAAAAAATCAATTTGTTTATGTAGTGTGGTAATAAGCTTCTAGGAGATGAATTGCAGCAGCCTGAATGACTATTTGCTTCAATACTGAATGCAGTGATCTATTAAATGTCTTTCATCATGCTGGATTCCTGGCAGAACAAGCTTTTTGTGTGTTCCAGGGTTTTCCTAGTTCACAATTAATAAATGTTCTTTTTCAGGTACTTACATTTTCTGCTGATGGAAAAAAAAAAACATCAGGAAAATACAAATTTAAGGAATTCTGTCTATAGGTAGAATTTATTCAGCACCTTTTGAACTCAAATCAATACTGTAGTGCTGTTGACTTCAGCAAAGATATCTTGTTTTATGCTAACTGAATGCTTGATGTTATGCTTCTGTTTTAAACTTTTCTGAGGATAACTAAATATTCATTTTGATATTATTTTTCTATCTGAACCTTTTATAATAAAAGAAGATACAACAATTTTTTAGCCTAATTTGTAAACATTTTAATCATTCATTAAAAGAAGCTTTCATAGCTGTTTGTGGCAATTTAAATGAAATAGTTTGCTTCCTGCATTTGATGTTCATCTTAATCACGAGCCTAGTTCTGATTGATTCTTCTTCATTGATTGGTTAGGATGACGGACTTGGAGGAAATGTGATGGTGTGTAATGATGTAAAACAAAAGTGGTCAACTTGTATTCTCTGTTCATTATTATTTTCAGATACTACAGCTAATTAATAAAGTGATAGCTGTAGTAATTGCAGTGCAGAATTAAATGACCCTAGAATGTAACAACCAATTTGTTTACATTGTTGTTGTGAAATTGCTAGCCATTATTTAAGTGTAACAGAATTCTCATTCATTACTCTGTGCCCGATTTTAATACATTGTAAAGGCTTTATTGGTCCTCTAATTCTTTGAGAAAACTGTGTTCGGAGAAAAAGCATTGGAGACTGAGAAACACCTTATGCAAGACAGTTCTGAGTTCTATGGCTCAAGAATGCAAAAGGAGCTTATGATATGGATATAGAGCTCAGTATGAGTCTGTATTTTTCCTTACTTGTGAATACTAGTTTATTATTAAAGTGTAAGAGAAAATAAAAAATGAAACAGAATTAAAACTCCTCTTTGAACTTTGATGACTAATTTCCTATTCTTTCCCGTTTTAATCTCAAAATCTTATTTGTACATAGCCTGAGGTAGAGGTGCATATTAAGTACTATGGAAAAAGGAGGATTTTCTTACCAGTTTATCCATAACTTTTACACAAGTAGAGGATACTGTTTGACAAAATAAACAAAGTAGAAGTTCCAGTCTTTAAAAAATGGGAGCAAGAGACAGTTCGTCTTGGAAATTTGGTATTTATTTTTTTTCTGACCTGAGGGAAGCATACACTTAGCTTAATTATGCACTGCACAAATCATTAACGCACATTGTGCAAATCAGAGGACTCTTAAACTTTTACAGCAACATACATAACATTTAGGGAGCTAACCAGCAACAGTAATTCAATCACTTTGCATCTGTTTACATTTTGAGAATAAAGAGTGGTTTCCTTTAATTTAAGTGCAAAAAAATCCTAGTATGGATTTCCTCCCTTTTAAGGTGAGAATAGTATTAAGTTTTCAAAGCCCTAGAGAAAGTTGGGAGGAGGTTTTTGGCATTTTACTTTAACAAAAGTTCATAGAATCATAGAATGATAGGGGTTGGAAGGGATCTTTACAGATCATCTAGTCCAAACTCCTTGCAGAAGCAAGTCCACCTAGGTTAGGTCACATAGGAACATGTCCAGATGGATCTTGAAGACCTTCAAGGAAGAAGACTCCACACCCTCTCTGGGTAGCCTGTCCGTAATGAATATTTTGTATTTATGAACCACTTCTGAAAGGAAGTATATTTACTTGTGCTTGTGTTTAGATTTATCAAGCTGAATTTAGACGTGATTGAAACAAAGTAAATGCAAAAGTCTCAAACCAAACAGCAAAACTGTGTTTTATGTCATGTTTATAAAAATGCAATTAAATTTGCTTGACATGCCTGGTGTTAATTATTCTAGTGATTACCGTTGTAATAACCTTCGGTACCAGGTCCAAAGCAAGCTGTGATGGGCAGATATGTTGAGAAGTGTAAAAAGTTTACTTAGTTGATCCATGATATCATTTGTAGTTGAACAGTGCTTTAAATCATATATTGCTTTTTATGAAATATTTTTTTAAATAATTCATAGAGCCTTTTACTCTTTGGTGTTTAGTTTCCTTGGTAACAGATCCTTTTTATTTGTATGTTTGCTCCTGTTAGAAATCTTTTGTATTTTTACCTTCATATGGCAGGATACCAAAACCATTTCTTTTCATTAGAAAAGTGCCTTGTCTGATATATTACAGTAGACTTTAAGGCTGCATTTTAAAACAAGACTACAAAATGCAATCCTCAGTAAGTAAAACCTGGGTTGTTTTTATTTAATGTGAAAGATTTAAAGCCACTTAAAATATACATTAGAGCAGAATTTTGTTTATGTCACTCCATCCAACACAGAAGTGCTGTTGTTTCTTTTGGGTAGAATATATATGCCTTTAACAAGTACATTAGATAATAGTTTGGAATAATAATTAATGCGTTTTATCCAATGTAACAGCAGGGATAATTTTGATGAAGTGTATTGTTGGCTGTTTAATGCAGAATTCATTTGTGACGTCAAAGTGAAAATCCTAAACCTTATGCCAGGAACAATCTCTTTCATAGTCTAACAGTATAAGTATTATATCTGAAACTAGTAATGGAATATTAATACATATTATTGAGTACTTGATTTTCCTTTTTATTTGACTTCCGATATAGCATAGTAAATCTGATCCTAGTGGCTTGTTGTTCATCTCATTGGGACTGTAAGCTACATATTTATCTCTCAGTACTGTACTGTAGCTCTGCTTCAGGCTGAATCAGAAGGGATGGTCAGGCAACTGATATGATTGTTTTTATCTGCAGCACTTGACCAAAGTATTTCAGTTCATGTTTAAATTTCTGTAGAATTGCATAACAAAGTTGTTATCTGCAGCTCTGAGAAAGTATAGTCTTAAAAGTTTTATTTTTTGCTGTCTTTAATATTAAACTGTTAAAATTACACAGTTTTTGAAAATGCATGCCTTTGCAGTAAAAGGAACCAAGATTGTGCATTTATTGTCACCTGCAAAGGACAGACTCTGAGGTCAGGTTGTGCTGGATCTAACGATTATGGAGGAGTTGCATTTTGTGGACTTTAAAAAATGACCAGCAGGTTTTAGAAATTTGCATACTGGCATTCAGTGCATAATCTATAAATTTTAAACAAAGTAACATTTCTAGCCCATCATTATGTTTAATAAGATTCCCAACAGGAGGTTTTCCACAACAGATAAACTCTGTAAACTGATGACATTTTAGCTTTTCTACTGCTGCAATATTAGATTACTTCAGTGAAAGGCTGATTTTTTTTAATGGAAATTAAATAATCTTTATGCTATGGGTGAGTTGATTTTGATTTCAAATTAGTTTGAATTAGATTTATAACAATGACTACAGTAGTCTGTATCAAGATTTTCAAGTTGAGTAAGTGGTGTAGTGCTGAGACTCAAGAAAATAATGCAACTGGCAAATTATAAACACCAGTTGAGAGTCCACGTATTGTGCGACTGAGTAATAGGTAATACCACAGAATCTTAAGGGTTGAAAGGGATCTCAAAAGATCATCTAGTGCAGCCCCCCTGGCAGAGCAGGACCACCTAGAGTAGGTCATTCAGGAACTCTTCCAGACAAGTTTTGAATGTCTCTAGGGGAGGAGACTTGACAACTGATCTGGGCAGCCTGTTTGAGTTCTCCATCACCCTCACAATGAAGAAGTTCTTCCTTCTGTTTCTTTGGAACCTCTTATATTCCACCTTATACCCATTGCCCTCTCGATGATGTGCAGTGATAACAGCCTGGCTCCATCCTCCTCACACCCACCCTTTACGTATTTGTAAATATTAATGAGATCACACCTCAGTCTCTTGTCTCCAGGTTAAAAAGCCCCAGCTTCCTCAGCTTTTATTCATAAGGATGATGCTTCACTCCATCATCTTTGTGGCCCTGCACTGAACTCTGTCAAGCAGCTCCTTGTCCTTCTTGAACTGAGGGACCCAGAACTGGATACAATATTCCAGATATGGTCTCACCAGGAACAGAGTAGATGAGGAGAAGAACCTCTCTCCACCTACTAACCACATGCTTTCTAATACACCCCAGGATGCCATTGGCCTTCTTGACCACGAAGGCACATTGCTGGCTCATGGACATCCTGCTGTTCACCATGACCCCCAGATCCCTTTCCCCTACACTACTCTCTAAGCGTTCATTCCCCAACCTGTAC
Source organism: Urocolius indicus (assembly GCA_013401255.1). NCBI lineage: Eukaryota > Metazoa > Chordata > Aves > Coliiformes > Coliidae > Urocolius > Urocolius indicus. Next base: position 81,742 of record WBNH01010573.1, on the reverse strand, counting down.
TGGTACATGGGGTTATTCTTTCCCAGATGCAAAATTTTACACTTGTCCTGGTTGAATTTCATTAGATTTCTCCCTGCTCAACTCTCCAGCCTGTCCAGGTCTCACTGAATGGCAATACAGCCTTCTGGTGTGTCAGCCATTCCCCACAGTTTAGTGCCCTCTGTTTCCTCAGTGAGGTCATTAGTGAATATATTGAACATTATTGGTCCCAGCATCGACCCCTGAGAGACTCCACTAGATACAAGCTTCCAACTAGACTCTGCCCCACTGATCCCACCTCTCTGCCTTCTTCCTTTCAACCAGTTAACAACCCACATCACTACCTGATCATCCAATCCATACTTTCTCAGTTTCGCTGCCAGGATGCTGTGGGAGATGGTGTCAAATGCTTTCCTGAAATCAAAAGAAAGCACATCCACTGTACTACCACCATCTATCCACCTGGTTACATCTTCACAGTTACACTGGATATATTGTGGAAATTATGATTTATGTATAGCGAGTGGTGCTGCTCCATCTTATTATTGAAACTAACTGCAGTGATATTTTCCTAATGTTTGCGCTTTTGTATGCCCCATAAGAATAGCTGTACTGGGTTAGATCAAAGGTTTGTAGCTCAGAATCCCTTCTTCACCAGTAATTAAAATCAGAAAATCTAAGGAAGCATGTAAACCTGAGAGAAGAGCAGTACTGGTATAAATAACTCACCTGGTATCTAATCTAATTATGACATCTAATTTGCCTCTCAAGGAGACTGGAAGTGTATTTCTGTGTGTTTCTTGAGTAAACTTGAAATGAGTTTCTTCTTTTGTTTGTCTAACCTTGCTTTGAACTCATATGAACTTACTGCTACAACATCTTGCAGAGGGCAGTTCTGCAGTTTAACACTGTTACACAAACAATTCCTTTCTTTATTCACTTTGAAATTATTTAGCTTTAGCTGCTGCTCCTTAGGACTGGAACAAGCAACAGGCTTCTACATCCTGCCCAGTTTTGCTATGCCTCTCATGATTTTATAGACCTCTACTGTAGCAGTTTTCCGCAGTTTATTTTTTTTTCCTTTTTTCTTGCCTTGCCTTGCCTCTCCTTTTCCTTCTTTCTCCTTTCCTGCTTTCTCCTTCTTCTCCTCTTCCTCCTCTCCATCTTCTTTCCTTTCCAATTAGCGACTGTTGTTACACCACCTGTCATCCATCTGCCCTTCTCTGAAATTCATCCATTTCTATGTCTCAGTGATATTGAACAATAACAGGAAATGAAATGGTGCGATATTTCTCCTGCTACAGAGTGTGCTCATAAATTTTACCTAATTTTTTAGGCCATGTGGTATTGCTGTTGGAAAGTTGTGCTTGGGAATTTCAGATGTGGACATCTGTCTCTGCAGTACTAACCTGTTTCATTGCTAGACTCAGATAATTGTGTGTAATTTTCAGCATTGTGAACAAGACTTTAACAGATCTGATGTTGCAAAGGAAGTGGAGAGAACTGCTGTGTAAATTTGTCTTTTCATTTGTTGACATGTAACAATTGCTGTTGATGTGATAATGAAATTTTTATACAAAAAATATTTACTTGTTTTTTAACATAGAATTTATAACAATATAAAAGCATTATCAGTGGTCTGGAGATATATTTACAGAATACACTTTTTTCCCCCTTCTCTTTGAGATACCTACCTATGTTTTTTTTCCTATTTTCACTACCTTTTTGTGACAAAAGCACTGCATATAACCAGTACTGGAGGACTACACTGTTGAAATTATACTGTAACTTATAAATGGGACAAAATTAACTATGGTAGTATTACACTCGAGTCATCATTTGTTGTTTTCTGTGATTAAATTGATCTCATAGCTATAACTGGTTCTGCATCATCTGCTAAGAAAACAGTAGAGTTATTAAAAAACAATAAAATCCTTGGCACTCAGTCCAACAGTTTAATACAGCTATTCAGAGTTTAAACTATCTTAGTAGGAATTCTCATTCTCCATTTTTTGTTTTGTTTTGGTTTTTTTGCTTTTTTTTTTTTTAAGTAACCTTTAGTGTTACTTTAGCAGTTATTCAGACAGCATATGTGGTAAAAATGTAAAGCATGCTTTTGAAATGGGGGCTACCTTATATCACAGAATTACAAAATGGTAGGGATTGGAAGGGACCTTTAGAGATCACCTAGTTCAACCCCTCTGCTCCAGCAGGTCCACCTAGACCAGGTCACACAGGAACACATACAGAAGGGTTTTGAAAACCTCCAGAGACGAAGACGCCACACCTCCCTTGGCAGCCTGTGCCAGGGCTCCCTCACCCTCATAGGAAAATAGTTTTTCCTTATGTTCAAATGGAACTTTTTGTGTTCCAACTTCTTTCTATTACCCCTTGTCCTGTCACTAGATATATAAGAATATAATAATTATATAATCTTTATTATCAATTATTGAACATTGATTTTTTTCCTCTTCTATTGTCTTAAATCTCAGCATATATTGGGGTCTACTTTTTATCATGGTTTGACATGAAGCCCTTTCTGGTACTATGGTACAAATCAACATGCTACACAATTACAGAACTCACGTTGTTTTGTCCTTGTTGTATCCTTTTTCTTCACAAATTGAAAAATTCTACTTTAACTTTTTCTGAATGGATATATGAATTGCTGAAGCAGTCAATGTTTACAGTCTCTAATTCTCAGGTTATTTTTAGTGCCTTTTGAAAAGCAAAACCAAAGTACCCCCAAAACAAATAACAAAAAAAGAAAGCATGAAAGAAAGAAATCCATCTGTCCCTCTAGTAGAATTAGGGACTGGGAACAAGACCTTTTTGTTATAAAATAATATTTATCTTTGCACACAAATTAGACATTTTGTTCTATATTTCCTATGCATTAAATTGAGGGCAGCAAAACAAGCAAATGAAAAAAAAGCTTGAAAGAAATAATTTAGCTGTCATTAAAGGTATTCTTAAGAACTTAATTTAAATTATAACATTAACTTTCAATGTTTTTTATGTTCTTAAAGGGTATGAGAACATGCACAGGTAAACAAACGTGAAAAAAGAATGTCAGAAAATACTACTAAAGCTTGAAGGAAAGTATCTGACTCTTCCTCAAGTGAATTGTGAAGTTCCTATTGATTTCAGATGGGGTCATGTATTACTGTTTCCATAACATGACAAAGTTTTCTTTAACAGAGATGTAATGTTAAATAACCAGCAATCTGAGCTTCGGCAGCTGTTGCAGCTCATGAGATTCTGGACCTTATGTTGTGCATAATCAAACCTGTATTGGAGAGAGTTCTTCTTGGACTTACATCTTTCTTTTATTTAGATTACCAATTATAACAGAAATCAGAAGTGTTCCTGAGTAGTTGTTATTCATTTTAGTCACTTCTTCAGCAACACATAGGTGTCATGCTGAGTGTATTTGGTAAGAATCCGTTGTCTCTTTCTAACTTCCAAAGAGAGTCAAACCCAGTCTGACTTGGTTGCCTAGTCCAACTTTATTTCGGAGACTTCCTATAAAATCAGAAGAGATGTAAAAGTACCTAAGAGGCCAGTCTATCCCATGTGCATTTATTTCAATTGGAATAAGAAATTAATTGCAGTGGATGTATTGCCTATAGAACCAGCACAGATAACTAGCTTGTCTGGACCAGCCATCTAATATATTTTTACACAGGTAAGATTAGATTAGATGACCACACTCACTGTTTCTGAGTAATTTCTGAAGAGTATAATTTTAAATTTTATAAAAAATGTAAACTATTCTTGTCTCCATAGGCTGTGTGACCTCTCATATTATGAAAGTTAAATAATACATATAGGTTTATTGTACTTGTATATAAAAAAACCCAAAAGCTAAATGTTGGGATTCACAAAACAATGCGCCTAAACAATAAGTTTACGTCTTTTCTATGGAATTTATGTTCTTTACTGGAATGTGTGGAGTGTTTGCATGAAACTTCACTGTGAATAAAGCTGAGATCACTTCAGTAGATTTCTCTGAGTACAAATTCAAGGCCAAAACCTAAATTATTTACACCTGTAATCATTGTCCTTTTTAAAATGTGGAAGTTGAACAACCAGTACATATGTCCTTACAGAGGTAAAATGTGACTGAGTCAAGAGTTTTAAATTTGTTGTCATTGATGGAAATGCAAAGACAGAGATTCATTGTAAGCTTGAGCGAACAAGTTGCACAGTGGGAATGTCATATCAGTTTTTAGGGTGCCCTCAGCGTTGGTGAGCTTTATATCAATACACTGGCCTAGACAGTCTAAAGTTTATGAATTTCCTTGAAAAGTTAAAACTGTTGTTTTTAGAGTAAATGCTTTTCAAGTAGCTTAATCTAGTAGATTCACTCTGTGTTAGAATTACAGCTAAAATTTGCAAGGACTATGAGAAATAGAATGTCATTAAATTTTAGGTAAAGAGCTTCAGTGGATTTTTAGTAGATGAATCTGTTTTTAAAAAATATATTTTTAGGACTCTGTGAAATGATTGCCTTGTTAAAATGGAAACTGCATAATAATGTGCTACTTGTTCACATTTGACCTTATATATTTCACTTGACTCCTGGCAGATTAAAACAGCTTCTGGGGTGTCTGCCCTTCCAGAGATGTTTGCTTTACTTAGCTGATGGATCCACATCTGGATGCAAAATTAACTGCTTCAAGTCCAGGTTGCTTTCTACATGACATAGTGGTTACATACCCTATATTGAAAATTAGAATTTTAAATGATCCCTGGAGGAGCTAAAATATATACCAGTGCAACTACAAGACTTAATTAAAATCTGCCTTCAACCACTCATAAACACTGTTAAATTAGATTTAGACAGATGGGACAAATTATTATTATCATTATAGTGAAAAGACACTATCATGAAAATGAACGTTCTTCCTTGTCTCATCTCTGTGCCAACAGAAATCCCCAAGCTAAACTTCTCTGTAATAAATAACTTGTCAGTAAAATTTTATGAGGTTGCAACAGCACAACAAAAGATCTATTACTTAAACAAAAAAAGTTTACAAAGAAAGGAGAATGAAATTTTGCAAGTCTTTTCCAAACACATTGTATCATTCACATCACAATAATTGCTACAAAGGCATCTCAAAATTACAGGAAAACTTAGCACTGGTCTTAATTGAAAAAGAATACATATGAAGGTATTGCTTCCTTTCTTATCAAATTAAAAAGGATTAATTATTAAGGCCCAGATCTTTCAGCAGACTGTGGCTCTTTACAGTGTTGACAACCCAAGGTAAATCTGGTTGCTGTTTTGTTTCAGTCTTTTTCAGACTGTGAACCCATGAAAGCCTGTCACAATTCCTCTGCATTTTAGGCACAAAATGAAACAAGGCATAATCCTGACAATCTGTTTACAGTCTCTGACAGCAAATGGATGTAAAAGCCCTTTAACTGTAGCAATCCCATGACTATTGGAAAATCAAAATAATGTGGGGAACCTTTCTTTTTGCCATAGTAATTTTGGACCATATTGATACAAGTAGCTGTCCTGCTACTATGAATTACTGCAAGGGGATTAAGATTGCAAAGATTTACAAAACTAATGGGCGAGTTCAAACATATACACATACACCTACATATACACACATATCTACATACTTGCCAAAAAATGAGTTTTAAGATGCTGTTTTTTTTTCTCAAAGCTTTGGATTTATATAGTACTTCACTATGAATTCAGTATCATAACAAAGAAAACTATGTGTGGCTAGAGGGAGGGGAGGTAGTTGCTTGTTCTCCTTTAGTAATTTGCTGTAGTCAAGGTGCCTTTCAGGAAGAAGGGATGACAGATACGTAATGTCCCCACTATCAGATCCACTGTCATGGGATGCACTTGTTGGGGGTCAGCAGGTGACGGAGTACACAGGGATACAGGTGCAGCTTGTCCAGCACTGTAGTAAGATGAATGCACCTATTGTCATCGCTTCCCTGCTTTTCTGTAGCCATTAGTATGACAGTGCTGTAATTGATTACCTGACATAAGACCTGTTTTGAAATTTTTCTCTTTTTCGAAGCTGTCCTTTGAGCTTTTCAGCAGTGTATGGTTATCTACTCTGTCAATACCTTGGTCTTCTAGTTCAAGCTGTGCTATCCTTGTTATGTACTTGTAACAAAAGAAGGTAATATTTAGGTTTGATAGCTGTGTTAATGTCTGTGTGTGGCAACGGTCTGTTATGTAATAATAGTGAAGGTCAGGAATATATTTATCAGTGTAAGGTGAATTGTAAATATAATTTAACTCATCAAGTTACTGTGGCAACATACTTTGCATACTAAAGCTCTTTATTTTACATAAATATTTCTGTATGGATGCACGATCCAAAATGAAAGAGTTTACTAGTTCTGCTTGAGACAATGCTATATATCATAGATCTTTGCTATACATTACGTAAATGAAGTGCCCTGGGCTCGAGAGAAATCCGTAACAGAATGGCCAAATATGAGAATCTCATTTTGCTTTCATTTTAATAACTGACTGAAAAACAGTGACTCCTTCAGAAACTATTGAGAAATGTTTTTAAATTTACTTATGTGTTTAGGCTTTATTTACTTTATAATGACTCATCGTCACATCAATACAACACATTTCGGAATATACCAAGAGAAATACTGTAAATTGCTTCAGTAGCATCCATTAAATATTGCCATATTTCCAATACAAATTCTCTCTTTACTCAATAAGGTATTCTCCTACCTCGGCAGACGTTACTGGCAGTTGCAAGTACTTATGAAAATGATATTATTATGAAATGTTATTATGAAAAGTTTTTTTATTTGAGATTGTTTTATCTGCTTCTCTTTTTAATGTGATGTTTGCTTTCTCAAACAAGCTTGAAAAGAAACGCTTTCTTAGCCCACTAGCTTATCGGTAGACGACTTTTACGGGGTTAGGTAACGATTTAACCCATGTTGAAACTTGTTTACAAGCTTACACCCAGCAAATCAGTTTCTAAATGCATAGCAATTTTGCATATTCATATTCCTGGGACATGCTCCAGAAAATCTGAACATGAGTGTACTGATTTTGTCTAGGCCAGGTTTTGTTAGTGGCGGGACTACAGGGGTGGCTTCTTTACACTGCCAGAAACTTCCTCTGTAGCTGATAGGGCCAGTGCTAATCAGTTTTGAGATGGACTCGCAGCTGACCAAGGCCTTGTCAATTAGTGACTGAGGTAATGCCTCTGTGAATAACATATATGAGAAGGGGAAGAAATTGCTGTGCAGTTGCTAAACAGCAGCAGTACAGGGAATGAGAATGTGAAAACATCTCCACAGACACCAAAGTCAGAGGAGAAGGAGGGGGACGAGGTCCCCTTGCACTGTAAGAAAGACTCCCCTGTGACATGTGGTGTAGCCCATGGTGAGGCAGCTGTGCCCCTGCAGTCCATAGAGGCCACCAGGGAGCAAAGACCCACTCACAGCCCATGGAGGACCCCACGCCGGAGCGGGTGGACGCCTGAAGGAGGCTGTGACTCCATGGGAAGCTCACCCTGAAGCAAGTTTCTGGTAGAAGCTGGAAGTCTGTAGGGAGAGAGGAGCCCATGCCAGAGCAGATTTGCTGTCAGGACTTGTGATCCTGTGCTGGAGCAGTCGGTACCTGAAGGACTGTTCTCTGGGTGTATGACCCATGTTGGGGCAGGGTGTGAGGAGCTGTCCCTGTGGAAAGCCCCAGGCTGGAGCAGTTCATGAGGAACTATAGCCTATGGGAAGGACCCACGTTGGAGAAGTTCGTGAGGGACTGTCTCCCGTGGGAGGGATCCCACAGTGTAGCAGTGGGAAGTGTGAGGAGGCCTCCCCCTGAGTAGCAGCAGCGGCAAAGTCCATCTGTAATGAACTGACCGTAACCCACATTCCCCAATCCCTGTGTTGCTGGGGGTGAAGGAGGGAGAGTCCTGTGAAGAAGGAGGGGTGAGAGGAGATGTTCTAAGATTTCCACAGGGATTGGTTCTGGGGCCAGTCTTGTTCAACATGTTCATCAACAACCTGGATGAGAGGACAGTGTACCCACAGCAAGTTCGCTGATGACACCATTGAGCAGGACTTTGACTGGCTGGAGAGTTGGGCAGAGAGGAACCTCATGAGGTTCAACAAGGACAAGTGTGGATTCCTGCACGTGGGAAGGAACAACTGGATGCACAGGCTGAGGATCCAAAAGCTCGAGAGCCACTCTGCAGAGAGAGACCTGGGAGTCCTGATTGATAATAGATAACCATGAGCCAGCAATGTGCCCTCATGGCCAATAAAGGCCAATGGCATCCTGGGATGCATCAAGAAGAGTGTAGCCAGCAGGTCAAGGAAGGTTCTTTTCCCCTTCTACTCTGCCCTCGTGAGGCCTTATCTGGAGTCCTGTGTTCAGTTCTGGGCTCCTCAGCTCAAGAGGGACAGGGAACTTCTGGAGGGAGTCCAGTGCAAGGCCACCAAGATGATCAGGAAACTGAACACCTTTCATATGAGGAAAGGCTGTGGTAACTGGGTCTATTTAGTCTGGAAAAGAGAGGACCGAGGGGGGATCTTATTAATATTTACAAATATCTAAAGGGTGGGTGTCAGGAGGTTGGGACATTCCTTTTTTCTATTGTATCTAGCAACAGGACAAGGGGTAATGGGATGAAGCTGGAACACAAAAAGTGCCATTTAAATATAAGAATGTAAGAATATAAGAATAGAAGTATTTTACTGTGAGAGTGATGGAGCACTGGCACAGGCTACCTAGAGGAGTTGTGGAGACTCCTTCCTTGGAGGTCTTCAGGACCCACCTGAACGTGTTCCTATGTGACCTGATTTAGGTGGACCTGCTTCTGCAGGGGGATTGGACTAGATGATCTCTAAGGGTCCCTTCCAACCCCTACCATTCTGTGATTCTGTGAGTCTATGAAGATTTTGTTTCATTTCTCATTTCCCTACTCTGCTTTGAGTGTTCATTAATAAATCAAACCATTTCTCCCCAAGCTGAATCTGTTTTGCCCGTGATGCTAATTTCTATTGATCTCTCTGTCCTTATCTTGACTCAGAAATCTCTTGATATGTTTCCCTCTGACCTGTCTAGTTTAGAAGGAGGAGTGATAGAATGACTTGGTGGGCATCTGGCACCTCAATGGAATAGTGCAGATTTAGTTTTATAACTTTTTGCTTCTAGTTTTAAACCAGATAAATGAAAGAAAATCCTACATAAAAGTAGAAGACAGCTTTTTTAATGGGTGGGGACAGAAGAACCCGTGGATTTTCATGTTTTCAATCTTATATTTATGATTTAGTGAAAATGTTTACGTGCTAAAATTACTCAAGGTTGTTCAATTGTTTTCTTCCTCTCTCAAAGAATACAGAGAGGAAAATATCTTCAAGAAATAGAAAGCTACTATTATAAAAAGCTGCTATAATCAATGTGAGAAACAGGATGATGTAACGTGTAGATGAAATTTTACCAGAAAGATAACAGCACTATGATAATGTTCAGAAATAACTTCAATCAGTCAAAGATATTATGTTAAGTCTTTTATGTTAGATTTACTCACAAGCATGATAGTTGATGAAATTTTCAGAGGCAGACAAAGTTCACAATTGCGTGCTCAATGGAATTCCTAATATTGCTAATGATTCTTTTCATATTTTTCCAAAGAATGGCATGGACCCTGGTCATGGATAGCTTTGATTTATGATAGCAGTCATATTTATAATGCTTGTTAGTCATTCAGAATTGTTTGCTTGGGCAAACTGTTAATGTCAAACTAGTATAATTTTATTGATGTAATTATTTCCTTCATTATAGCAGTGCCTGCAAGCATTTCTATAGTTAGAGTTATATTAGCATTCTGTTCTAAAACCTGTGTTTCAAGGATTTACAAATTAGCATTAAAAACTTGCTCCAAGCAAAATATTGATATATAAAGCATGAAGAATGTATGCAGTTTTGAAAAGTTGCAGAAGATTTAGTATAGCTGCTTTCTTTTTTCCCCTTCCTCCAAGATACTATTATTTCTGAGAGGTGGCCAGAAAGCCTGGAAGAAAGACATCAACAAAAGTATACTTCTACATATGGAGTGAGAAAATGGTTTTTACTTTTGAAAGGAGGGAATATTATCTTAATGTAAATTCTTAAATTAGACCCTTGTGGTATTTGTTTTCACTTATATGTTGAGGCAGATAATGCTTGACAATGTGTTTTACTTGTGGTTTACTCTCAGTTATAGTTGGTATGAGACACAAGTTGCCTTCTTTACCTCTCCAGTGAAAAGTTGCCAGCAATGTAATCCTGCATTCCAGGTTTCACCTCTGCTTTATCTCCTCCTGTTCTGTGGGTGTGGCATTTTATTGTCACTTGCAATCTAACATTTTGTCCTTAACATCACCCAAAAAGCAAGGTTACATGGCTGTGTGCATCAACTATGGTGAGAAATATGTCAAATAAAACCAAATATCATTCCTGATTTTGCTTCAAGTATAATCAAACTGTTCCAGTACGTCTTTGGTGGCTCATAGGTTTTACTGTCAGCAGTCTTTCGATGTTTGCAGGACCGTGTCACAGTTCCCATGATTGCCTTGTGTTATTCTCTATCTCTTTCAGCTGTGATATGGTGTCAAAGAGTTTTAAAAAGTAAGGTTTTAGCCGCTCCAGACATATTAAGTAGCAATCGTCCTTATTTTGACACCGAGGACGACACACATGACAACTACTGATTTTTGCTGAAAAGGACAATATGTGTGAGTGGTTCAGAATAACTGTCCTGTGCTGTTTTCCTCTCAAAGACTGAATTTGTAAAGATCTGTGCTAGGAGACTGTTAGCTAATGTGTCCTAATGCTATGATGAATCTGATCTTCCCTAATAGCTTTTTGGGGATCCAAAGAGCTATAGCAGGTTGTTTTAGGATCTATTAAGCACTAAGACCATAATGGGTATGTGGTTGGAAAGAAAAGTGTCTTACAGCTGTTTTCTGCAGTCTTCTGTCAGAGCTGAGGATAAGACAGAAGCACTGATGTACCCACTGTAACTGAAGACAATAGCTCTAATATGCGTAGTGCATTGGTTAAATGGTTGCTTTGATTCCTTGCTAAAAAGGCAATAACAACCCCTGAGAAAAAAGCTAAGCTTCATGTTGAGAAAGTTTCTTTTCTGTTTTGTTATTGTCTATTCTGCCTACTGTTTGGAATGTGTAAAATGTTTCTGACAAGCTTGATATGTGCCAGAAACCAGCATGCCCACGGGTGGGAAGATTATCATCACCCAGATACAATAAAAAGCTTCTAGAACTGTGCCTTTAATGATGGACTGCTTTTCTGGCACTTTTCTATTTATTTTATTAACACTCGGTAGCACTACTGTAGCTAAAGACTTGTTTGCATTTTCATTAGAAGTTCATTTCAAGACTTAATAACTCAGCTGGAAAATTTGCTTTGAACTCAAGAGCTGCACAAAAGACTGCTATAGGGACCAGTTTTTCATTTCCTTTTTTTTTTTTTTGCTTTGAGAAAAGTAAGTAATTTAGTCAATAATAAATAAATGGGTAAACCGAAAACGTTTTAACTACTAAAAATTCACTCAGGAAAATATGTAATATATGATATAATCCTCTTAAAAATAGAACTGTGTAAAAGTACTTGTTGCATCTGGATGGAGTGCTTTGATGTATAACCCCATGGAATTATATTCCTTGTGAGTAGTCAAAAGATGTGGTATTTGCTTATTTTTCCATCTCAAAAGCACATGTGATGATTTTAGCAGTTATGATTTCTGTTTTTGAATGTTACATTGACTGTTCATAGATAACAATCGTATTTTAGTTTGTGACTGCTTTGTACTCAGCAAATATGTTATCTCATGTAGGCTGAATGTTGTTTTTTAATTTTTCTCTTATATTTCATGGGAGTTAAACAGACACTTGCTTTTGGGAATCTAATATCTATTTATTATTAACAATTATTCTTAACTATTTTTTTTAAACAGATACCTTTTATTATTAAAAGTAATTGAATGTTATAGTTTTCTTAATACTCAAGAAGAACATTATAAATGAATCTATTTGCTTCACTATCTACCTTGTTTGTTTGGGTGTGCAAAGTAAACTTAGCTTAAATGACAAAACTGTGTAATTGAATGGTTCAGTGAAAAATGAAATTAGGTTTAATATAATAATAAAGGCAGTAAAAATATATTCCCATGGAAGACCTGTCTATACATAAACAGTACACAGGAACTCTCTAAAATAACAGATATGCAATTTGATGTTATCTACAGATTATGTATAATTTATTTGTGAAAAAAATATTTAATCTGGTTAATATTTTTTTGTTTATTAATTTAATTGAAATCAAGTAATCAATGAATTTTTGTTTATTTATAAATTTAATTAATTACTTGTAATATGGAAACATTTTAATCAGATTTTCTACCAAAACTGCTTGTTAATGTGTACAATTTGGTTGAACATATTATTGACAAAAAAAATCTGTGGCATCCTTACAGTATTTATGTGATGTCTAGACTAGTAATAGTCACAATGAAGTCTAGCTAGAGTGGGCTAAATATATACCAAATGTATTTATTGTTGCTGATGGTGTCACTGATAAAGGCAATTCACATGATAGTGTTTAAAAGGTGTAATTTTTTATATACACACTCACAAACACATCAGATAAGATCCTCTAGGTGTTTTAGTGGAGAAAATGTTTCTTCATTCAAAGGGAGTATCAGAGGGAAGTTGCAGCCTTCCTGGTCAATGGCAGGCTCAATAGGAGTCAGCAGCGTGACCTGGCAGCTGAGAGGGCAAACTACATCCTGGGATAGAAGAAATGCAGTATAACCAGGTGACCAACAGGAGTGGCTATCCCACTGTATTCAGCATTGGTGTGGCCTCACCTTGCACCCTGTCAGTGTTTGAGGCATTTGTACAATGCCAGTGATAACGTGCTATAGCTGGCTTATCAATGATTTGGTCAAACAGTTGGTCTACATGATCGTTATAGGTCCCTTCCAATCAAAATTATTCTATTCTATTCTATTCTATTCTATTCTATTCTATTCTATTCTATTCTATTCTATTCTATTCTATTCTATTCTATTCTATTCTATTCTTTCTTCTGTTTTTCACTAAGCAAAAATACAGTACACATTATATTCCTGTCCATAGAAGAATTTCTCTTAGCTAAAACTAGCATTTCAAACAAGGGCAAGAATGTGGAGTTCTCACTGTGGAGAAGAGTAAGTTCAAACACTATGTATCCTGATGTGTGACCCTTTACACTCTTTCTGGGCCAATAAGAGAACACTCTTGAACAACGAGCTTTTGCATTTGCAGAGTGATATATTAGAAATAAGATCAATATTGCTCATTAAAAAGGGACAAGCACTTCAGCTACTTTTCAAGTTGGTGTTTACTGATGCATTACCAGAGCTATTCAGTCGATGAAAAAGACAGTTACGTAAAGAGGATTTTAGCAAATACTTTTCCATACACACTTACTGCATTAAGTGAGATTTATTTTGTATGTGCTATTGAAATTTGCAATAACATAAATGGCTCAAAAATCTTGTATTTAAGTAGTGCCTCTTGACAGCTTCTTGAAATGTTATGCATTAAAACCTCTTAAGTGATGCAAAAAAATATTGCCATCTTCTTGTCATCATGTAATCACAGAAGAAAGAATTTTAAAGTAAAGGTCATGTGTAGAAGCTAAAGAACTCACAAACAATGTAAGAGAATTAGACTCTTTAAAATGTTAACATTTTTTAATGCCTAACCAAATATGTTTTGGAGAACAAGATTAAGAAAAGGTAGATCAGTAAGAGATTTCCACAGCCTATACTGAATTGGTCATACATTGATGGGTCACATTTTGATACAAGTTTACTATGTGTGAGCATCTTTTAAAATCAGTTGATATGTACATCTTATTCATATTGTTTCCATCAGATCTTGCAAAGTGGCTGCCACGTCTGACATTGTGCTCTCTTTGTGAAGGCCTTGTGCTTTCTTACATTGTAATGACTATTGGTTTTGGAAGCAGGTATTGGAGAGTTGATTTTCTTATATGGGCATACAATGAGTATTAAAAATTCCCATGTGGATCCCGTGCTGGGAGAATTTGCTAATGACTTCCCTCAGAGAAAGCAGGCTCCTGTCAAACTGTTACTTTCCCTACCCACTGGTCTTCAAGGAGAGTAAAAATTTTCAAGCTTCCTGAGGAATGAGGACATTTAGTGTATTTTAGTAGCACAGATATGAAGGCATGTTACCTTTAATTAAAGTTTAGAGATATTAATTGTTTTCAGGAGAAACTAATATAATGGTGTGCATTGACCACTTGTATAACCCTGGCCACAGAACTTTGCAATAATTCTCACATCCTGCTCTTAACTTCTGTCAAGGAAAACATGACTCTCAATATGAAATCTGTGGTGATGAACAGTAAATGTACCTCTTAATCTAAACTCTTTGTTCATTATCTTCACTGTTAATTCATTTTCAGACTAATTTGTTTAGCTTGTTTCTGGCCTTTAGACCTTATCATCTATTCACTTTTATCAGAAATATGATGCCTATTAAAGCACTTTCATACCCTGACCAAATCACCTCTAAGTCTCCCTTTTGATGAATGAAATGGAATTTTCTAAATTTCCCATTGAGAGAAACATATCCTACGGATTTAAAGATGGATTTGACAAAATGGAGATTCTTCAGATAACTTAAACACTTTGTTAGGAATATGAGAAATAAAAAAATTCTAATGTTTTGCATATTTTAAATATAATTTTATTTCCTGACTGCTAATTATAATTTCTCTGGAGATGTTCATGTGTGAGGAGGAAAGCAAATATAGTAACATGATATCTATTATAATATTTCTTTTAAAACTTACTTCCATCTCTCATTTGAAAATTGGGACTTAATGATTTCCTAGAAGGACACTGGACAATGCCTTAAGAGAAGAAGATGAAGAACTGAGCTCTAAGTTGCTAAGGACCAGGAAGCTAGTTACAGGATATCAGCTTGGGTTTGTAATCACTTTTCAGATTACAATTTAAACAAAAACTAAACAAAAAGGATATATCCTTGAATGTTTTATTGAAAGCAATTCTTTCAAGAGATCTATTTTCAGATTCTTTCTTCTCCTTTCACTTCAATCAAAACTAAGATGTACATTGAGACCTAGAAAAGCTATTGAATTACAGTATATCTATAAAAAAAATTCTTGTCATTCGTACTGTATGGGACACAAATATTCAGACATAAAACATCCATATGCAAGGGCTAACATTGCGATTCTTCTGGTTAGGACTGCTACAAAATTTAATAATCTAAAATTAAGATAATATTTCTGTGTCTTCCTACAAAAAGATCTTTTTTTTTTTTTTTTTCTGAGCCTCTACAGTAACTTAAAGGATGGGCCAGAACTAATTTAGGCTGGTGCTTTTAGAGTTAGTTGACATTTCTTTCTTCAGAGAGAAGTGTTTTACATGTCTATTTAGGCTTTGAATAAATCCACCTCATAGTGAATTTTAAAATTTGCTATAACATCAGATGAAAACCCTGATTAGGCATTGGCTGCAGTAGTTTCCAATACTAAGACTTAAAATTTTATGTTCCAGGAAAGAGAGTTGTTTTTCTCCATGAATTCAGTAAATATAAATTTTATTTAAAATCACTGTCTGAAGCAGGAATCCTTAAGATTGCACAGGTCAAATATGGCTAAATAAATTTGTCTTAGTTTTACTAAAACAATATTTTTGTGTCCTTGCTCTTGATGCCTTCATTTTATTTATTTTAAAAAAAACCCCAATTATTTAAAAAAGAAAACATAAATTTGGATAAGAACTTTAAAAAACCCCAAAGGATTAATTTTACAGATATTTTGTAATACTTAAAATGATTCAAATTTTAAGCTGTTTAACTGCAACAGCTGCAGCTATACTACTAAAATAGCTGTGAAGGTGGAAAATTGATTTGAATTTATTTATCAGGACTCTGTTATTAGTGTTTTGCTTTTAAAGGGGCAGGCAATATTCTGTACATATTTATGTGTGAGATTTTTATTTGTCATAGAAGTAGGAAAGCTTCTTCTGTTCCCTGTCCTGACCTCCTTGATTTGTCTTCAAAACGCAATTCATGCAAATAACATGTCTAGCAAAACTTCATTTGCATAGACAAAAGCTATTTCTTAATACATATGTTTTAATGTAATGCATTTCATTCATGTGTCATCCACATAGAAGCATTAATTAAACAAGTATGGTTTCAGCCTTGAAACGCTCAGCTTCAAATGTTAATATGTTAAGAAATGCAAACAGGTGACACAAGAAAAGCAGAAAAGAAGAGATGAGATACAAACTGCTAGTAATCCTGCCTGAATAACTCTGTAGGCAGTATTACACCTTGGTATTTTTGAAAGGAAATAACAGATTATTTTCTTATAAGATATTTTCTTCTCCACTGGCATTGAGTCAGCGGCTGTAACATTAAGGAAAATACTTTTAACTAAGAAAATATTCCTATTGCAAAACATTTCCAACGTATTAAACATAGAGTAAACTGAATTCAGAAAAACTTGCAACTTCTGAGAAGTTGAGGTAATTTATGTGTTACTGCTTTAAAACCTGCAAAGTAAGGTTTGCAAGAATTTCCTTCCTGGTAGCAACAATAACCAACTTTGTTAATACACAAAATGAGGTAGAATGCAATTTGCTCAATCTTGGTTTAGGTGATATACAAGTCTGGCACCAATACAAAGTGAGAGTATCTTACTTTTGCCAATATAGCAAGTAGATTTTCAAATCACAAAGCAAACTGTTAACCAAACACTACCACATCCACCACTACGTGTCCCTAAGCATCGTATCTTCATGTCTTTTAAATACCTTCAGGAATGGGGACTCAACCATTTCTCTGGGGAGCATGTTTAAATGCTTGACAACCCTTTCAGTGAAATAATTTTTTTCCTAATATCCAATCTAAACCTTCCTTGCAGAACTGGAGGCTGTTTCCTCTTTTCTTGTCACTTGTTATTTGGGAGAAGAGACTGATTACAACCTCCTTTCAGGTAGTTGTAAAGAGAGCTAAGGTCTCCTCTCAGCCTTCTTTTCTCCAGACTGAGCAACCCTAGANTCCACCTCATAGTGAATTTTAAAATTTGCTATAACATCAGATGAAAACCCTGATTAGGCATTGGCTGCAGTAGTTTCCAATACTAAGACTTAAAATTTTATGTTCCAGGAAAGAGAGTTGTTTTTCTCCATGAATTCAGTAAATATAAATTTTATTTAAAATCACTGTCTGAAGCAGGAATCCTTAAGATTGCACAGGTCAAATATGGCTAAATAAATTTGTCTTAGTTTTACTAAAACAATATTTTTGTGTCCTTGCTCTTGATGCCTTCATTTTATTTATTTTAAAAAAAACCCCAATTATTTAAAAAAGAAAACATAAATTTGGATAAGAACTTTAAAAAACCCCAAAGGATTAATTTTACAGATATTTTGTAATACTTAAAATGATTCAAATTTTAAGCTGTTTAACTGCAACAGCTGCAGCTATACTACTAAAATAGCTGTGAAGGTGGAAAATTGATTTGAATTTATTTATCAGGACTCTGTTATTAGTGTTTTGCTTTTAAAGGGGCAGGCAATATTCTGTACATATTTATGTGTGAGATTTTTATTTGTCATAGAAGTAGGAAAGCTTCTTCTGTTCCCTGTCCTGACCTCCTTGATTTGTCTTCAAAACGCAATTCATGCAAATAACATGTCTAGCAAAACTTCATTTGCATAGACAAAAGCTATTTCTTAATACATATGTTTTAATGTAATGCATTTCATTCATGTGTCATCCACATAGAAGCATTAATTAAACAAGTATGGTTTCAGCCTTGAAACGCTCAGCTTCAAATGTTAATATGTTAAGAAATGCAAACAGGTGACACAAGAAAAGCAGAAAAGAAGAGATGAGATACAAACTGCTAGTAATCCTGCCTGAATAACTCTGTAGGCAGTATTACACCTTGGTATTTTTGAAAGGAAATAACAGATTATTTTCTTATAAGATATTTTCTTCTCCACTGGCATTGAGTCAGCGGCTGTAACATTAAGGAAAATACTTTTAACTAAGAAAATATTCCTATTGCAAAACATTTCCAACGTATTAAACATAGAGTAAACTGAATTCAGAAAAACTTGCAACTTCTGAGAAGTTGAGGTAATTTATGTGTTACTGCTTTAAAACCTGCAAAGTAAGGTTTGCAAGAATTTCCTTCCTGGTAGCAACAATAACCAACTTTGTTAATACACAAAATGAGGTAGAATGCAATTTGCTCAATCTTGGTTTAGGTGATATACAAGTCTGGCACCAATACAAAGTGAGAGTATCTTACTTTTGCCAATATAGCAAGTAGATTTTCAAATCACAAAGCAAACTGTTAACCAAACACTACCACATCCACCACTACGTGTCCCTAAGCATCGTATCTTCATGTCTTTTAAATACCTTCAGGAATGGGGACTCAACCATTTCTCTGGGGAGCATGTTTAAATGCTTGACAACCCTTTCAGTGAAATAATTTTTTTCCTAATATCCAATCTAAACCTTCCTTGCAGAACTGGAGGCTGTTTCCTCTTTTCTTGTCACTTGTTATTTGGGAGAAGAGACTGATTACAACCTCCTTTCAGGTAGTTGTAAAGAGAGCTAAGGTCTCCTCTCAGCCTTCTTTTCTCCAGACTGAGCAACCCTAGATCTCCTCATAAGACTTGTGCTCTAGACCTTTACCAGCTTTGTTTCCCACCTCTGGATGCTTTCCATCATCTCAGTGTCTTTCTTGTAGTGAGGGACCTAGAACTGAACACAGTACTCAAGCTGCAGCCTCACCAATGCTGAGTAAGGCGTCAATCACTTCCCTGGTCCTGCTGGCCACACTATTTCTGATACAAGCCAGGATGCCATTGACCTTCTTGGCCACCTGGGCACACTGCTGGGTCATATTCAGCCAGCTGTCAATCAACAGCCCCAGGTCCTTTTCCTCTGGGCAGCTCTCAAGCCACTCTGTCCTAAGCCTGTAGTGTTGCCTGGGCTTGTTGCGGCCCAAGTGCAGGACTTGGCACTTGGCCTTGTTAAACCTTGATTAGCCTTGGCCTGTCTATCCAGCCTGTCCAGGTCCCTCTATAGACCCTTCCTGCCCTTAAGCAAATCAACACTCCTGCCCAACTTGGTGTCACCTGCAAACTTACTAAGGATGCACTTGCTCCAGATCATTGATAAAGACATTAAACATAACTGACCTCAACACAGAGCACTGGGGAGCAGCACTGGTAACCTTCCACTAACTGGATTTAACTCCATTCAACAAAACTCTTTGAGCTCAGTCATCCAGTAAATATTTCACTGCCACAAAGAGTCTGAGCTTTAGTAAATGGAGTACACATACCACTTTAACAGGCAAAAAGTTTATGTAGCCCTTTTCACTGTGGAAAGGCAGTTTTGTGGTGTGTCTCTATAATTAAGAGAACAAAACATTGATTATAACTGTAGCTTTTTTTCTCTATCATCTTTGTAAACAGAGCTGTCACGTGAAATGGAGTACATGCCAGTCGTCCCTGGAGTATGAAGAGTTTTTTTCTCACTCATGACAGCAGAATGTGAAATAACTAACCTGAAGTGTTTTCGTTATTTCACTTCCCCTCCCTACCCCCCCCCAATGGAAATTATAGTACAGCTGGTTTATATCTGCTATGGTATTTGAAAAACAAATTTATCACTCACTGTCTCACATTCTGAAAAATTTCATTCAACCTCCTTTTCCTTTCATCTTCGGTATGATTTCAGCTTTTAACATAATATAAATATTTATAAAATTATTATCAGTTTAAATAACATATATTCAAATCATGTTCATCTCTAAATTAATCTACCTTTTTCACTGTTGGATTTTTTTTAAAGAAGGTTATTGTTTGTATTCTATTCAGTTCATCTTCTTAAAACAGTATTGCATTAAAGAATCTTTAATAAAAATGCTCTCTCACTAACTTTCTGGCATACTTTAATTACTGATTTCTACAACTGCTTCATTACTGTAAGCCTCATAGTTCATTTATTGTAAAAGAGAATAACTTAAATGTAATAAACCTCTTTATTTAAGTGAAAATTATTTTTAATTTTATGAGCTTGTACTTACCACGTTACGCTAGTTGTTTCAATATCTTTTGGCACAAACATATGTAGATAGTGTCCAATGAGCTCTCTATCTTATCTTATACCTTGGCTAGTGCAGTTGTTACCTAAAGTTGCTTCCAGCTTAGCTTCCGGAAGATTGTCTTGAAACTGTATAACTTTTTTATACCCTACTGCAATTGCTAGCATCTGGCTATAAACTTTGTGCTGAGTTTGCAAGGTCTCAAGATTGAAGCTTGTGAGACTTGGGCTCTCTGAACTTTTCTTCACGTCCTCACAGCTTTGATGTCTTTGGTTCAGCTGTGGCAGCAATTTCTCTAACTGATATGGTATCTGTGGATAGTTAGTTTTAGTTTTTAAAAACATCTTTGTACAGCATGACAACAGTTATTTATAGATAACTGTAACAAAAAAATTGCTTGTGTAGGATATTTATTACCTAACATAATGATGTAGTCTAAAGAAAGCATCCTAATGTGATAACAAAGGCATAGAGAAGGATACATTGTAAAAAGTACAGGATGCATTGTAGAGGAGTACTGGTGTGGCATGTTAAGAGACAAGTCATGGGCTTGGCGCTACAGAGCCCACAGATATAAATGAATTACTTAAGGTCAGCTAAAGCAATGAAGACCTGGAACTGAACAAAATGGGCTTTGGGGATAACAAGGAGAACAAAGAAAGAAACATCTCACCTACATAAAGGACACTATATATGTAAACTAAGATGTCATGTAGACTTGCAGACCAATGAAGAGAGCACAAGGTGTAAAAGTATGTTAGCAAACTGATAAAAATTACTACCAGCAAGGTTCAGACAAAAGAAGCAGCTGGCAATAGATGATGTTTAAGTAAACATGGCAACCCCTATTGCCATCATCAGAATGACACCACTTGCCTTAGGACCCATAGGAAGCCTGAGTTTAATATCAGGAAATGGAACTAAGAAGTCTGTGTATAATAATTTTAATTGTATTACCATTAAAACTTTCCGGAATAGAAGCATTTTTATTATTTTTCTTTTCCCGATGATAATTATAAGTGTAGTCATAATGATTCTTGATGATCTAAAGATTTCAATAGTAATGACATATTAGATTATTATAGTAATGATAAATTCTTGGCTATATATATAAGCACTTTCCCCTTTCCTCATAAACAAGATTTTGAGCATAATTCTCTGCAGTAGTCAACATCCATTTGTGTCTCAGACCTTGACTGATGCCAGAAATCTCCACCTCCTAAGTATGCAGAGGCAAAATTATGTATATCTGGCTTACAGAAGAGACTTGATCAGAGTGAATAAATGACCTGTCTTCAGATGAACATTTAAGGAGGAGAAGTTCATCAGCTATACTTATTTACTCTTCTTACATTCTAGTCAGTAACCTAGTAATGTTGTTTTTGAATTCTCATAACTAAGTAAAATGTTGCAGTTTCCTTAAAGGGAAAAAAGATTTAGTGAACCAGGGTATTCACATACTTAAGTATGAATTTTACAAGCATCTGTTCCAGGTGTCTTTGTTTTCTCACTAGCAGCCAGATGCTTTCTTGAAGACAATCAGTCCTATTCTTATTTTTAGTGGTGGCATGATGACTTGGCAAGTAAGATTTTAATTTTAGCTTTGTTTGTTCTGAAGCAGTGTTGTGAAGTTCAAGGAGCAGCTTATATCTGATGTTTACTTAAACATGGTTCATATGAAGCTTCAGGAGGTGTCTGATTGAATCTCACTTTGGATAGCTTGACTACTTCCCAGAGATGTGTTTTTATACAAATAAGTAGATTACAACTATGACCAGTGCATTTCCTTTATGGAAGGATAATCACCGAGTCTGCACAACTGAAGCACTCTTCTCAAAGTCTTCCTTTTACAGGGGCAAGTGACAGGCTTCCATTTAGGCTATCTTGATCTATGTCAGTATGACATACGGTGGCCAAAGTTTTCAGAAGTGAAATGTAAAGTAATCCGAGATGACTTTGCCCATCAGATTTTTACCTAAAAGTTTGTATTAACTAGCACAAGAGCTTCTTGACTGTTAAAGTTACTGTTCAAGTGATGTACAGACTTTTCATCTACAGATATCAATTTTGTGAAGTAAATGACTTTATTTTGGTAACTTCATTTTGTAATTGGTGGAGGGTTCACTGCTACTACCTGTGAGATCTTCTAGCCTGCAATTGCTAGAAATTGAAATAAATAGCTGTAAAAGCCAGTTGGTAGAAAACACAATAGTTTTCCCTTAATGTCTATGTCTGTGTTAAAAGTAGTTAGTGAAAACAGTCTGCTAAACACATCTCTGTTCTGTAGGGTGTGAATTCTACTGAATTTAAAGTAGATTAAGAGCTGCATCTGCATCTCAAAGATGCAGACTGGTAAAAATCAAAAGAAATCACCGTGGAGCAAAACTGGGCACTTTCCATAGCATAAAGATGTCAATTGACTTAATGTTTTGATGCTGTAGGGCTGGAGTTGATGCAGAGGTAGGATGTAGAAGTCAGAGCTGAGGTATCACTCTGAGGAGCTATGCAAAGGGTTTGCCCAGGTTCATCTGATGTCTTTAGAGAGTGGTACAAATGCAGCAGGACTGACTTTGGATTCATGTGCTCTTGGCATTGTGCAGCTCTGCATGGAGAAAAAATGTCTTGCATCAACATCATGTCCTCATGCATGCAGAAATTAACAAATGGTAAACACCAATTGCTCTTATGCACTTGGTACAGCAGATGCACTACTGTGTACAAAATCTTTCTTGCCACTGATACACAAGAGTTTTATAACAATACTTTACTTTTTACAGTACTTTACTAGAGTGTGACATAATACTGTAGACTATTTGTATTAACCTCTTCCCCTCTGTCCTGCAAAAGGTGGTCAACATAATTTTTTTTTTAACTGGTAAACCAGACCTGCTAGAAGTGGATTTTTTTGTTGCTGTTATGTAATTCATGTTAATGCCTGCTATGGTGGCTTTGTGATATAGACCTAGTTCTTGCTCAGAGGTCCTTTACACATTTGTGCTTATAAAATCAAGATATTCAAATAGTAGTGCTACAAAACTTGTCCTTCTTCTGAATGGACCATCTGAACATAAAGTCAATTACTGAGGCTTAACTTTTAAATGACATCCTTCCATCTAAATCCAGTAATAGACAAAAGATTTTGTAAAGGAGAGCAAACATGCTTCCTGTCTTTTTTGTAATGACTAAACAATTGTAGTCTTTGTCCATAAAGTGTAAGATCTGATTCAGTTCTCTGAGCAATCTCCACATTAGTGTTAGCTTTGCATCTCCTTAGGTGTTCTATGAAAGATATGGAAAAAAATTCAATAATTTTGCTAGAAAAAAGACTATGAAACGGGGGACATTCTGTACCCTAGTGATCAGAGCACTTTCCTAGAAAAGAGGAGTCCTGCAATTAATTTCCTGGTCTCAAGATTGCTAATGAGTTTCACTGTAAACATATTTCATACAAGGAAAGGCTGCAGGAACTGGGACTATTTAGTCTAGAAAAGAGAAGACCGAGGGGGGATCTTATTAATATTTACAAATATCTAAAGGGTGGGTGTCAGGAGGTTGGAACATCCCTTTTTTCTATTGCAGCTAGCAACAGGACAAGGGGTAATGGGATGAAGCAAGGAACATAACAAAGTTCCATTTAAACATAAGAAAAAACTACTTCACTGTGAGGGTGAGGGAGCCTTGGCACAGGCTGCCCAGAGAGAGTGTAGAGTCTCCTTCCTTGGAGGTCTTCAAGACCCTGGACACTTTCCTATGCCACCTGATCTAGGTGGACCTGCATCTGCAGGGGGGTTGAACTAGGTGATCTCTAAAGGTCCCTTTCAACCCCTACCATTCTAAGATTCTGTGATTCTATGAACTGCTAAGCTATGCTACCAGCACTACTTGAAACAACTCAATTAGAATTAACCATGGCATTACTTTGATAAAGCACTGTATTTTTCAAATTAGACATACCCACAGCTCCACTGCTGGGAGATAAACTTAGATTTCACATGCAGTGTCATGCTAATATTGCTGTACTACTTTCTATAGAGCATTGCTCTATACAGTGTAGACAAAGAATCTTATTGGGCTATCTGTGCTGTACTCAGTGTACACACTATGGAGGAGTCAGTCCTGAGGACTGCTAAGCCTCATTCTTTACTAACTTCAGCATAGGTTGAATGTAGGTTTAATATTCACTGTGGACAAATGAGAACACTTAAACAACATATTCCTGAGTTTCCTCAGTTAGATTGTTTCAAGAAATATTTTCAGATATTTTGGAAGGTGTACTGTACTGCTGAACTCTTCATAAACGTGTTTTCCCTAGACCAAAATGCTGAGGGTAGATACAATATTTTCATACACATGTAAATCCTTGCCTCCTTAATTTTACCCTGTGTTTCCAGATCTGTGACTAGAAAATAGCTGAAAACTACAATCTAAAGAACTTATAGGATAAGAAAATAGATATTTCCCCCTAAAATATTTAAAAAAGATTTTCTGTTCTTTTGTAAATATAAAAGTAAGTCATAAGAGTGGACAACAAACGGTTTTCTTTTGGTAGAATTTTGTACTGCTTTGTACTGAAAGATAATAACAAGTCACTTTCACAATTTATTATTTTTTATTTTTGGATGTGGAAGAGGTACATATGTTTCATTAGTTAGACTTTTCCCAAACAAGGGAAAAATATGTGGATGAAGGAGTAGTCTATCATCTGGTGAACTTAAAAAATTCCTTATAAATAAGTCGAGTCTATAACTTCTCAGTATCATGTGAAGTTTCACAGTTTGATGAAAGTAAACAATGAAACAAAACGATAAAGGAGAGCTGTATTCAGTATTTGTTACTTGTTCCTTGACAAGTATTTTTCCACCCCTATTAAAGTACAGAAATTGTAGGAAAAATAAGGCATTTGTTTAGCAGATAGAAAGACACATCACAGCATTATGTACAAAGCATTTAGGAGAGTAACTTTTGCTTTTGTGTTTCACTTTAGGATGTCTTTTTCAATCATAGAATCATTGAAGGATATGTAATCTTTTGAAAGCTGTTTTTTCATTTGTTTGCAATATTACTTTTCCCATGATCAGTTACATCCCAAAATGTAAAAGATCATGAAGTTAAAGTGATAATGAGGTGGAAAATAACAAGAATGCCTTAAACTCTTTTCTTAAAAGGGAGATGTAAGGCACAAGTTGGGTAAAAATCAAGCCTGTAAGGAGGTAAAGTGTGTGAGTGATAGCACCGATGCAGTATTTTCCCTTTGTATTTGCTGTTTGTGTGGGTGAATTTGAAACAACAAGATTTAGACAGAACATGGATGCCTGTAGAAAAGTAGCACCATATGCAATACTTTAAAAAACACTGTGTTTGGAGATAGCTCTAGTTTCATACCATGGTAACAAGAGCCTTTCCAAAATATCTGTGATATGTAGCAGCTCTCTGACTTTCATCTGTGTTGGTGTCCTTATTAATTTTTCTGTTTCTTTTTATTAAAAAGTGTATTTGCATGAAAATGTTTGCTTTGCAGCTTCTGCAGCTTAGTCCCTGCCTAAATAGCCCTTTGTGTATAATACCATTTTAATTTCCATAACAATCTTTTGTAACATTAAAAGAAAGAATATTGGATTCGAGAGAATTGATAGAATAGACTTATTCTTAAGAAAGTACTGTTTAAATTTCTGCTTCGTGCTCATTTATATTCTCAAATTTCTTTTCAAATTTCTGCTTTCCACCAGAAAGCTATTGATTTGAAGCTAAAAAAATTTAAAATTACCAAAAAGTACTCTTCTAGTACTTGACTCAAAAAAGTACTCTTCTAGTCCTCAAGGTTCCAGTGCAAAAAGTTTTTATTTATGCTGTCCTGCTCTCTCTTTCAAAAAAATGTGTAGATCATTTTAAGTCATAAGTTGGCTCTGTTCCTTGTACATAAACCGTGTGATTTGTTTCTCTTAACAGCCGTGATTCTGCAAATGATTGCCTGTGAAGGCCTTTCCAGACTTTATTACTCAATGTGTAGTAATACAGTAGTACTCTAAATCATGTTTCTGCAGAAAGAAGACTAATGTGGATTTTGATTCAGAGAATTTGTGGCTTTCCAGCAGTTTAGAGGGACATAAGCTTCTTTGTGGTCAGTCAATCCAAAAACATTTCTTGAAAAAATAACTTCACACTTTCATAGAGAAAAAAGCAAAAATAAGTAGTATAGTGTACTAAATAAGCACCATAAGGACAGCCTTTAGCGAGGCACTGAGGCCAGAAAAAAATGCTACCTGCTGAATTTTTCAATGAAAAAGAAAAAACGTTTCTCATGTTAATATCTAATAGTTGGTTGTAGAAAAGTCAACTGTGTTGTATTTTACAAAAACAAGTTGGAGACATTCTTTCTCATATCTGGTAATTTCTCTTTGCAGTAATCATGGATTAATTTAAATGTAACTACTATTTTTTCAGAATTGACATAGGATCCAAATGTTCGTTATACCAATGTGTAGACAATATATGAATCCTACAATATGATATTGTTAAATTTTATATCACTCAGAAAAGGAGCAAATATTGAATGTTCTGTCTACAGGAAAGAGAATACTTAGGCACTATTGTAGTACATCTTCTGGCGTCTCAGCCGTATAGAGAAAGGGAAAGTATTACTATTCGAATACTGGATTAGGGTTCAGAATTTTTGTAGTCACAGTTCCTTTATTTCTAAAGTGCTTTTGCTTGCTTGGCCCTGCAAGAATACTGGGGTGAGGTAAACCATTAAGAGTAGTGAGCAAGACTTCTGTGAGCCATAAAATGTCAGTAACTGACTCACAGAGTAATCTCTGATATGTCTTTTGAAAGAGGTTCTGTCACAACAGACAAAATCTGAACAATTCTTCTGTATCTTTATGGACCTCGACTGGATTCTGATTTTTAAGAGTAAAATAAGAGAGATATATTTTTAATTTTTCCAGTGAGCAAGGTATTTCAGTTTCAAAACTGTGTGAAGTAGTACTAAAATTAAACAAAAGATATCTGATTACATGTGTTTCAGTGCCAGATAGCCTCCAGATTTATTCCACAAGAAATATGGCAGTTTTAAAGATGCAAGGTTGAATTAATGATTTTTGTAAAGCACTTTGAGCACTTTATGCTTTTACACAGTAGTATTTTTGAAGCATAGGATGTAGTCACAGACTCACACACTTAGGGAAAGCAGTTTTGCTGTGAAAAATTCTTATTGCTTGCTAGAATTCTGTCCTTAAGTAAATTCCACCATCCTGCAGTGAAATGTGTTGATGTTTGTTTAAATGATTGTCCATATGCCTATTCCACTGCTGCTGTAAGTGTGCAACTGTCTACTTGAGCTCAGTCTTTGTCCAGTAAACATGTGTCCAGAGATTATTAGTGAATTATGGGGCAAAGTGTATCAACTGTGCTTTTCTCTCAGCTGTCTATTGCCTAAAAATGTACTTTCTTACTGTCTGAAAGCAGAGAATTTGTATTTCTTTGGAGTTTTAGTTGTTTGCTTTTTATAACTACCTCACAGCTACAGGTACCTGTTGGAATACTTGTCTCACGATAAAGCATCAAGAATAAGAGCCTAAAGAAGTCCTTTAGCTCTGGATTTGTTCTGTCTGCAAGAGGAAGCCCAGTTTCAGATTTATCTCCAGGGTGTATCTCTGAGAGGGAGAGTTGGAGCTGAAAGTCCCAGAGTCATTTGCATGGTCTTGAAAATCTCAAATTATATAAGCTCTTCAGTTGTGTTTTGTAGAGCACCTGCTTGTTCGCTATGTATAGCTACTCTTTCCTGCTTTGACAGGGTAGAGAACAAGGGGAGTTCCCAAAACATTCTTGCTTCTGGTTATATTGACTGTAAGAATCTTGTGACCTGACCTAGTTGGACCTGCTTGGGTAGGGGAGTTGTACTAAATGATCGTTAAAGGTCCCTTCCAACCCTACCATTCTATGATTCTATGACTGACGTCAATGACAGAAGAGCCTCATTTCTTCTCTAAGGTGTCTGTTCCATAAACTGTCATAGAAGCCTTCTGGGCTCTTGACTTTGCTTCAGCTAGATGAAATGATGTGGCCTTCAACAAAGCTATGGCATCCATCGGATGGGATATACAAGTTTTTGACCCTCTGTTCTTCCATGGACATAGCAGTCCTCCCAACTACAACCAGATAAATCTCGAAGTATTTTACAAAAAGTTGTGGTCTCAAATAATGAGTTTACTCCCCCTCTATCACTGTAAAGTGTCACTCCAGGTACTCCATCAAACATTTTCAATATTGAGTGACATCTGCTGTCCTTTTTAAGACTGCTTTCTCTGTTCACTGAGTTGAGGTGACTGAGCTCACTACCTCACGTCGCAGTATCTCACAGTAACTAAACAAGTGAATCCTTAGATTCCCCTTTCATAAAGTACTATTTATGGTATATATTTTTTTCTATTTTATTACCAACAATTGTACTCCTCCATGGGTTTAGACTCTTCAAGGAGTTTCAGAGAATAAAATGCACTATTACTGGCTATGTGATATACTTTTGACTCCTTTCAAAATAATTTTCTATTGGGATTCAAAATGAAAATAAACAGATAATTTAAATTCCTGATTGCATTCATTTTCTACTTATGCTGAATTTGCTCACCAACTCTCAGAAAAGAACTTTTAGGAAAGTTAAGGGAGACATCAAAGTCCTTGACTGCTGCTGACACTATGCATTAAGTAGAAGACGTTGACACAGTATTAACAAGAAGTGATGAACAACTGATCTGTGTTTATCCTAAGGGAAATGGATACAGCATCTTCCATTGATAGTAGCAGTGATGATGTTTCTTATGTAACTATCTTTTTACTTCTGTTATTGTTTAATAGACATTTTCACTTCTGTAATGTGTAATCTAATAATACAGTAAAAATTTGTAACCCTTGCCCATGCTGTGGCTTTCAGTACTCTATCCACTGTAACGTTGCATCCTGGGACGCATCAGGAAGATTGTGGCCACTGGGTCGGGAGAGGTTCTCTTTCTCCTTGACTCTGCCCTGGTGAGGCCTCATCTGGAGTCCTGTGTCCAATTTTAGGCTCCCCAACTCAAGAGGGACAGAGTACTTCTGGAGAGAGTCCAGCACAGGGCCACCAAGATGATCAGGGCACAGAAGCATCTTTATTATGAGGCAAGGCTGTGTAATCTCGGAATGTTCAGCCTGGAGAAGAGGAGACTGAGGGAGGACCTTATTAATACTTACAAGTATTTGAAAGATGTACCTCAAGAGTATGAGGTGACATTTTTGTGTAGTGTCCAGTGATAGGACTAAGGGTAATGGACATAAGCTGGAACACAAAAAGTTCTACATAAGGAAAACCTTTTCTGTAAGGGTGGGGGAGCTCTGGCACAGACTGCCCAGGGAGGGTGTGGAGTCTCCTTCTCTGGAAGTTTCAAACTCAGCCTGGATGCCTTCCTATGCAACCTGATCTAGGTGGTCCTGCTTTAGCAGGGAGGTTGGAGTGGATGATCTCTAGAGGTCCCTTCTAACCCCTACCATTCTGTGATTTTGTGAAGAAAATGAAAGGTCTTGTCTTTGTTAGACTAGTCAATGCAATAATGCAGAGGATCGTGGATATTTAAAAGAAGAAAATAAAAAAAAGAAGATTAATTCCTAAATACATAAAAACTACTGTAAATTTTGTATTTACTCTATAAAGTTTTTCCATAACTGATAAGATATCTGGATAAACTAAGAGAAGTTTAGTTCCCTTTCATTAGAAAAACACTGTTGTTAAGTAACATTTTGAATTCACTGAAATGCTGAAGATTTATAATTGTCAGTCATCAAAAAAGATTTTCACAGTGCATTGCCCTGTTTTTTAACATGTATTAGCTTGTAGAAAAACTTGTAAAAGTAGATTTTGTATTTTCAGTGAGACACTGCACATTCTTAAAGCATGACTGCTGGAACTGATAATGTTAAAAGTAAAGCTGAATACAATAATTGACTGTTGCCTTTTGTATACCGATTGACATTTTCTAAAGTTTTATTCATTCTCCTCTTTTTGATTACTTAAAGTTAACTGGACAAAAGTATAAATTAAATTGTCATGATGGAGGTTATAATTTATTATTCTTAAAATGTCAAGATTTACAAATATAAGTTATTATGGTGCTTTAAATTTTAATACAATACATAATTTCCTTTTCTATATATTATACTGGAATATATCTCTAGAGTATCATTAAGGTATAGGTCTTTTCATTTGAGCTCTTATATTTTGGGAGGTTGCAAAAAAGAGAGGTTTTGTTTTTTTTTTTTTTTTTAATATTAGACCATTGCATCTTTTTTCTTAGTTTCCTTATTGAGAGAAAAAAAAAGTAAAAAAAAATACATATTCTTCTTTTCTCACAGTGCATAGCCTTGCACTGTCAAAAATGTCACAGGTTAATGGTACAGCTGAGCTCCATTTATCTTATTCTGACAGCTCGCCCAACCTCGTACATCTAGCAACAACGTCCCTCCTAAAGTAAGTGACATTTTTAGCCTTTGTTCTTTTCATGTGGATCTGTTAAAAGGATTTACAATAATTCTACATTGAGTTTAGACTAATTTATTCTATAGAATAATTAAAGCACTGTTGAAAACTAAAATCTCACCTTAGAAATCCGAAATTACAGGAATAGATTTTGTGAAAAATGATGATACGTATGTTTAATTTTGCAACCTTTCTATTACACTTACCTAATTATTTATGGAAGCTAAAAATGGCCAGTGTATGGTAGACAGAAACCCAATTTTATCCTCAAAAAAAAAAAAAAAAAGTCCCAATCAATGGTGATTTATTGATGACTTATACAATGTATCAAAATTTTTTTGTTGGAAGTTTTATAAAGCCGGGGATAACTAAATTCTAAATATTTTGTGTTTAAAAAAATACGTTGTTTCATTAAACATGTTAAAATTTAGTAGTGTGTACTTATAGGCAATAGCTATATCAAAACAAACTGAAAGCCATTCCAAACTTGTCACATTTTCACCAATGTTTCATTAAGTTAAAATTAAAATTAGTCTTAGATATCATCTTTAAATTTGGACAGCAGAAACAACTGGGATTTTTACTCTTGAAGAAGGAGTGGTTGAAATCATGTGTTTCGAATGTGTTCTTAGTTTGGAAAAACTGAGTTTTTGATACAAAGAAGGATATTTATCTTTTACAATCTGAGTACAGTGCAGCTTTTTTGAATTCTGTGGAAAATATAACTGAATAAAATTTTTCAATTGGAAGAGACCTACAATGTTACCACATGCCATTACTTGGGACTTGAAAATTAGAACAGTTACCTTTAAAAAGACTTGTTTTTTTTTTTTGTTTTTTTTTACTGCTGAACTGAACGGAACTGATAATAAACTGAGAAATGAGGGAAAGTAATTCATTTTATATGTCAGAAATAAGGAGATGGTAGTGTCTGGATTTCCCAGAGTCTGTTAATCCAACTGCTGATGAGAAGATTAAAAACACATAGTAGTGATGTAAATAAAACCACAACCCTTGCTTAGCTGGAATTTATTCCCTATAATCAACAATGATAGATGAAGGAAGATAACACTAGTCTTCAAGGTTATGTCAGCCTTTCAATATATTTTAAAGTAAGTTACATTTGCCAAAAATTGAGCTGCTTTTTCTTCAGTCAGTTGTTGCTAACAGATTTCTAACATAATGGAAGTTTTATGACAATGACTCAAGTTTCTTCATGTGTAACATTGTAGCAGATTGACATATGGTAATAATAAATATTTTCTTTATTTGATCATTGATAGTAGTTCTAAGAGATTAATAAGTCAAATGAAAGAAGCCCTATGTTACTGCATTTACACAAAGCTGTCTATTACAAATAGTGCTGCTCTGTCATCTCTCTATTTCACTGGAAGTTATTGCGGAAATATTTTCTATATGTGGAAATTCATGGTCAAAAATTTCCTTCTTTGGTGACTTAAATTCTTATTTTAGGATATAAAAATAACATTTTATATTAATTTCTGTGGTTTAGAGAGTTCTGACAACTGTAGTTAAATACAGGATAATTAGAGTACAATTCACAGTCACAAGTATTAACAAAGCATATTTTAATAAAATGAGTAGATAAAATTAGTGTTTAAAATAAGGAGTTTATGCAGTGGTAATTTTTTTTTCAATAGCACTGGTGGATATTTTTCCAGTCCCCAATGTTTTCTTTTGTATCCTAATCACACAGCTATTTATCAACAACATATTGTGAATGTTTCTTTGTATTTTTTATTTTTAACTGCTTGAATGACATCATCTGCAAGTAGCTGTCAAACTGAATGAGTATATTCCTTCCAGAGGGGATATTTGTGTTCTGTCAGTGTCAAGCTGCCCCAGGTAGACTGTTATCATTTAGAATCAGAAGGAGCTTAACTACCTTGCTAAGCATGTTTTACTGGCATGTGAATAGTTTAAATATTATTAATTTAATGATGGGCTTTCAGTCAGAACTTGATTTAGTACATATATTTAGTTTATTACACAAACAAATATATAATAACCATGAAAATAATGTCTGAAGCAAATTAATTTCAAAACACTTTATCAGAAAATGGTGAGACTATGGATATATAAATGTATCCATTGTGTTTCATAGAATTATAGAATATCTCAAGCTGGAAGTGATCCATAAGGATCATTGAGACCAACTCCCTGCTACTCACAGGGCTACCTTTAGCTAAATCATATGACTAAGAGCGTTGTCCAGACACTCCTTGACCTTTGACAGGCAGAACTCTGTCAGTTTCAAATAATCATTGCAATAATTTACTGATTACTTTAACATGAAAACCTATTTGTCATTTTAGGTGATTTTGACCTCTGTCATTTTGAAGGATTTTTATGGCAGCAAAGGCTTAATTTGTTTCAGCACTGCTGAGGCCACATTAGGAGTACTATGCCCAGTTCTGAGCTCTCAACTGCAAAAAAAATTGAGAGATTACAGTGAAAGATCATGGAGAAGACTAATGATCGGAGCATTTCTACTGTGATGAAAAGCTGAGATCTGGGAGTGCTCAGCCTGGAGAAGAGAAGGCTCAGAGGATATCATCCATTTGTACAAACACCTGAGCAGAGGGTGCAATGAAGACAGAGCCAGTCTCTTTTCAGTGGCCACTGCCTCGTGAACAGACCAGACAATGGACACACACTGAAGTACAGGAGAGTCTCTATGAACACTGTGAGACATTTTTTAACTTTTAGTGTGGCTGAATGCAGACACATGTTGCTCAGAGTGGAGCTCATGGTGGAGACTCCCCTCTTGGAGTTATTCAAAAGCCATCTACACATGGTCCTGGGCAACTGGCTCTAAGTGGCCCTGCTTGAGCAGGTAGGTTGGATCAGATGACCTCCAGAGTCCCTTCCAACCAAAACCATTTTGTCATTCTTTTATCAATGGAAGGTGGTCTGTTTAGTATGATAAATACTGGGTCTGATTTTAGTGTGATATAAATGTATCTACAATACTGAGCTATTCCCGACTTACTTCAGCGTAACTGAGACTACCCTGACTTGCTCACAGCTATTATGCAGGTCAGTGGCACTACATAAATAAAACCAAGGTACTTGCAGTTCCATCGGCTTTCTTCAAAAGAAGTACCAGTAAGAAAAGTGCATAAAAAAATCTTGGGTTTGTTCTTTGACAACAGAAGTCTTTTCCAGAATGATATACTCCCTCTCAGTCTTTGGAATTTGTTTGCTTGGTGGATTCTGTTGGGTTTTTGTTTGTCCTGTAAATCTTGATGTCACTGCATTTTATCCTCTTGGCTTTAGACTTTGTGGATTTATTCTGCCACAGAAATATATTTTGAAGGGAAAAGTATCTTGATGAAGGGGTGAAGGACAGTAGGTGTGAGGCAGAACTATAGTCCTTCCAGAAATGCTGCATTGACTAATCGTTCTATGCAACAGTTTTACAGAACCTAATAAATAATAAATATAGTAGAGGAAGAAGATTTGCAGGTGTTAAAATGCAGACATTTCTCATTCATTGATAAGACAGACTATTTTAGACACTGCAGAATTTTAAAATTGTAGATGAGAACACTGTCATTATTGAAAGCTTTAATTTAGCCAAGAAAATCGAATAAACATGTCTAATCCGGGAGAAAACCCTTTTATTCAACTACTCAGGAGAATCAGATGTACCTCTTTCAAAATACTTCAAGTTATTTAATTCTTTTTAGCATAACAGATCTTGCATATGAACACTGTATAGAAATATCATTTTGGTACTGAGTAAAAGGAAAATTTCTGAAATGAAGTGCCAATGCACATTGTAGTTTATGCTAATATTTCATGACTATACAATATATGATTTTCAAAGATATTTCTCTTCTTTTTTTCCTGTAGAATAAGTGAGTTTGATTGTTTGTACACTAAGTCATTTATTTAAAGTATTTTGCTGCTTCCTTACATGTGTAATTTTCCTAAAGAACATATCTCTGTTATTACAGAAATTTCCCGTGTGTTTTTATTTTGTTTTGTAGAGTAGAGTTTTTGTTACAGCATAATGACACAAAGCAGTATTTTTTTACTAGTATTTGGAGCATGTATTAAACACTCAGTAGTATTCTACTCTACACTTCATCTTACTTTGAGAAGCAAAGGGATAATATTGCACTGTGAAAGCAAAGAAAACAAAATATTTGAGCAACCTTGCTTGTTTGATACTGGGCCATTTTTAAAGTATCCCTTGAAGATAGATTTTACAGGTCAATCTACCCAGACTCATTGCCCTCCAAAGTGACTCATGTTATTGTGTCTGATCTTAATCAACTGAGTCAGTCATCCATAGTGACATAGCTATAGAAATGTCTCCTCGAAATTTATACCAAATTAGTTTATTTATGTATACAAATATAAATTCAAAGTAGGTGAATTGATTTGTTAACATTGAAGAGTTAGTCAGATGTGGAGTATCTTGTTGATGGAAGTCCAGTCAAGCATAAAAGATAATAGCTGGTCACCTAAATATTGCAAATTCTAAGAAAGGTGGAAGAGAGGAGGAAAGTTAGAATCTTTTCCTGAATGTGTTTGAGGTAAGTAGGTTTGAACAGAAGAAACCTGAGTCTTATTGAGTTTTCTAGTTATATTGAAAGCTGTAACTATAAAATCTTGTTCACTAGATCAGGGTTTCTTCTGTGGTATGAACTGGATATGCAGGAAGAGATAGTACTTGGTTAGGGAATGCAGGGAAGAAAAAAGATCAAAACAACTGAATACAGGCAGAGACTTCCAACTAGATTTCCAGTTCTGGTTTCCATATATGTAAACTAACTGCTTTTTTTTTCATCCATTCCTTCATTCAAGTCTTTTAGAAAGCTTTTTTAACTGTTCAGTCTATTTTGGATGTTGAAATTAAAATTTTTACTTGCATCTGGTTTTAGATTAGATGTACCATATGACATCAGTGTTTCCCTCACATAATTGATGAAGCTAAACATTGTAAAGGACCTAGCTCCTCGGTCTGTTACTCACTGACGCTTGCAGGATAAGAAAGTATTTTACTGGTCAGTTTTGATTGCAAGTACTATGAGGATTAGGAAAGGAAAAAGTGCCTTGTTGAAGCATGAGTAACCTGAAGAGGTTTTTGGCAGCTCCCAAAAATGTGATTTCAAGAAAGGCAATCTGTTGTTTTACTATTGATTTTTCAAGAGCTATGTGTAGTCACTGGACACATTAAAGGCTGCACCTGCTTTTTAGCAAGGTTGATTTGAGAATCTCTACTTTAGGAAATATGTAAAAGGTAGTTGACTGTTTCACTGTTCATCACCCATTTTCACTGTTTCTCTCAATGCAGTTTTTCTAAGTACTGAATTAGTAAACATTTCCATGTTCATCTTGAGCAATTTGAAGTTTCATAACCATGTTGTTACGGCAACACATTAGAGAGCAGTAATACTGGTAGGGAGGGAAAGAAAGATTGTTTCCTAAGAAGAATGGGCTGAGATGGGCATATGCTGAGAGGACAGCTAATGGGCACCTATTTTCTTTCTGTACCTTTCTATTCTACTTAATGTGCCTACTAAGTTCAAGGCTATTAAAAGTGAAGATTTGTGTACTTTGTGGAAAACAGCTGTGGCTGATGTTTTATGAGATAGGTTAGATTCCCAGCTTTATATGACAGTACTAGGAGTAATAATGGTTTGGTCCACTATTTTTTGCCAGCAGAATAGCCTAGCAGCACATACTGAAATTGCTGTCAGCTCAGTTTCCTCATTCTTACATTGTTGATTTGGCAGAGATGAACAAGGAAAAGTCTTTTTAACTGATTAAAAAAAAAACAACCACCAAAAAACCAAAAAGCCCTCTGTGCAGATACCTAGAGGTGGAATAGAAGTTTTTTTCGAAGTGAAATGTCCAAAGGGCTGCACACAGCTTTGCTAGGCACAGGAAAAGTAGGTGTGGGGAGAGTGCAGGTTGTCTTTTCTGTGACAGTGTAATGATTAGAGATAATAATAATAATGCTCACCTAGAAGCACATACTTCCATTTCCTAGCACCCAATGAAAGGTGAGAGGAAAAGAGAGAGTTAAACTCCTGTACTGAGAAGAATGCCAGATTGTTGGGATATAGTCTAACTGAGAGTGCTGGACAGTGTACAACAGCACTGCCTGTCTGGAGGAAATCTGCTCAAAAATGTTATGTAGGATTTTTTTTTTTTTAATCCAGTTGCTATAAACATAAACACTCTTGAGACATGGACAAGAACCAAGACTGACCATTTTCTTGTTAAATTCTTTACTGAAATGCTTTTATATAATTGTGAGCAAACTTATCATTGCTTGTCAGTACCTCTTGCTCTTCTCATCGCTGGAGCCTTTAACTCTGAAGGCATGACTGAGGCAAAAAATTACAGGAAATGGTGTTGCAGGCTTTTCTGTGTACCTAATTTATGGCTTTTAGCTTCCTATCAGCTGACTTAATCCTTTCCTTGCTGCCAGTGCCCTGTACTAGATCACATTTTTAAATGTCCACTTTCCCTTATATGTTGCATTTACAGTGCAATTGTCAAATCTGCATTTGTCCATCTCGTTTTGTATCTTTGCCTAGTGCTGAAAGTCTAGAAGTGGTGGCACTTAATATTAATTGAATGTGATAGCAATATTAACATCAGGCAAGTTTATTCATTTCTAATGTTGCTTGAGAGGCCATTATTGATTATGATCAGATGTCCCATTGCCAATGTTGAGAACGTGTTGTAATTTGCAGCTGCAGAATATAGGGTAAAAAGAATGTGCATATTCATTCACTTAGGAAGACAGTACAGTGTCTAATATTTTTTTTCCTCTGTAACAATACTAAAACACGGTTTCAATGAGTATGGCAAAAGTGAGAAGCTGTTATTTGTCAAGTGAATGAATCGTGGACATAAACATATGAAACTCTGTAGTGGTGCTGGTTGAACTACTTTCCTCCTCAATTTGAACCCTTTACATAGCTGTCCAAAATTCTGATTTTTTTTCTATATGAATTATTTGCTTCTTTCCAATGTCTATATGTATGTTTTTGCTTTTTTATGTTGTGGAGTTTTGTTTTTTTTTTTTTTTTGCAGTTGTTTGTTTGTAGTTTTTTCTTTTTAGTTTTTTTAAGCATACTCAAATACTTTTGGGTTATTTTTGGAAGAAACTAAAATTCCCCTCATACATTAATGAGTTGATACCACTTTGTAACCTGAAAAGTTTTTTGTTTTGAAAAATATAGACTATCAAAAGATAGGTGGGGTTTTTTGTTTTTTTTTTTTTTTTAGGATGTGAAAGAAATTGTGAAATTTATTTATATCACCTAACTGAGAGTGGGACAGCTTCATCTTTTTCATCACTTGTCCTATAAACAAAAATGATTTTTATATATGTAGGCTATGGTCTCTTATGACTAAGGAATCATCTTCACAAATTTTGAGGTTTTTATTATATTGAAAATGAAAAAATGGTCATTCAGAAGTATATTATCTTTTATTACGTGGCTTTTTCAGTATCATCCACAAAACAAGGTAACCACTGATATACTGTTACTCCAAGTCTGACCTACAGTTTTGTTTCCCCAATTATAATTATTGTATATACACTAATAACTTCAAAACTGTGTATCTTGCTAAAATATGTGGATATATAGGAATAGGAGAAAGAGCATAGTGCAGCATGGCCTTGGGATGGCTACTGAATGCCTCCTATAGAATTCTGACCTTTCTCAGATCCCAAATTAATGGAACTAAACCTATAGTAATTGCTTTCATAAGGTTTCACTGTTAATGGTGGCATATGTGGCCAATTGGTCTGTGACACAGCAAAACACTTCAGCATGTGCTTATCTTTAAATGTGGGCAGTTTTGAGGAAACCAAAGTAGTTTCACTGATAGGCTCCATTTTTGCTTTGGAATGCTTCATTGTATTTGCCTTTCAATAAAAAAGGAAGATAATTTCTGGAAAATGCGCTAGTCATAATTACAAAATATGTTTCGGTCATGCATTTGACAAGTTTTAATTAAAGTAGTTTTATATAAATTATGACACTTGATTTATGTACTCTATATACATCTATGTGCCTAGAATTTATCAGGTGTTTTCAGAATATAAATTTTACTCTATGTTCTGTAAAAGCAATGAAGTACAATATTATGTTATAATAATGCTTCATTTTGCTGTGAAGTCTTTGGTGAAAAATATAGTGAAATATTCAGAGGTTGTGGTGAAATACTGCATGTCTTGAAAACAGATTAATGCTTTTTGCATATGTAATGAAAATCTAGGTGTATACCTTGGGTTGAGATTCCACAGAATTATTTCATCGTCCTGATATAGATGTAAATCTATTGGGAACATAGTAAGAATCAATATGGAAAAGATGAGTTAATACTAAATTTTGCTGAACCAGAAAGTATTGTTTCATGTCTTGTTTTGTGCCACCTTGGGAAAAAAAAAATTCCTTTTCTGCAAGAAGTGTTCAGTGGTTTTTTTTTTTCCTGAAATCTGAGTATCTGGTTTGCCTGTGTTTCAATAAAAACCTCAAAACCCAAACAAGTTGCTGTTTGAGGATGTGAAAATATTTCATGAATTTGATCATGAGGGATTATTTTGCATTCATTTGACTACTGAAATTTTTTAAAGAGCTATGACTATAGACACAGATGACTCTTGTTCCATTACTATGGAATTTAGTGGCATCAGACATCTCTTTGGAAATGCAGATATCTGGATTAACAATAACAGTTATTCAAGAATAAATTTGAGGATGCCTAGATTTTTGGGTGTGATGTTTACTTAGGCATAATGGACCACGGCAAGTTACTCCTATTCATTAAAAAGGGAATGACCCGGTATTTAAATTCTCATCTACAGCATAGAAGAGTTTTATGTTGTCTCTGTGTTTATTTTCTACTATCATTTAAGGGAAAATAAATTAATCAACTACTAACAGGGAAGGTTGCAGAAATAACATTATTTGAAAGGATTTGTTAGAATTCTGAAGTTGTATTCTACTGAGGCACAGTCAAAGTCAGGGAACTATAGAAGTGTCCTACTATATGTAGGCCATCTTCATAGATGGAAGATGTAGACCATAGCTGTCAGCAGAAGCTGAGTGGTGGTGAGTTGGGATTTGAAGAGCCCGTAGAGAGAAGCACTACAAAAAAATTATTAAAAAATGAATGTTTGTCATTTGTACAAGAATAGTCAGGTGATTTAGGATTTATGTAATCAAAGACAATTAATTAAAATGTTTCAGTTGAAAAATGAAGTTGGAATGGTTCTACAAACATTGTTATAAATCACATTGATCACAAATACTTGCAATTTTATGAGAGTTTTTCATTTAATATGCAGTTTTAATTCTAGTTGTCATTCCAAATAAGATCTGATGCTTTTGTTATGGCAATAATGCAATTTATCTGGGATTTTGGTAGAAAAATGAGCACAATTGTCATCTATATTTCATAGAATCATAGAATGGTAGGGTTGGAAGGGACCTTTAGAGATCGTCTAGTCCAACCCCCCTGCAGAAGCAGGTTCTTTTCAGCAATCTTCTGATTTCTTTTGTATTTGAATCACAGCATCTTAAGGTTTGGAAGCGACCTCAAAAGTTCATCTAGTCCAAACACCCCATCCCCCCACCTCCCGCCAGAGCAGGACCACATAGAATAGGTCACAAATGAGCTCATTCAGGTGAGTTTTGAATGTCTCCAGAGATGGAGACTCAGCAACCCATCTGGGCAGCCTGTTCCAGTGCTCCATTACCCTTACAGTGAAGAAGTTGTTCCTTGTGTTTCTGGAACCTCTTATGTTCCAGCTTGTACCCATTGCCCCTTGTCCTATCATTGGAAATCACTGAGAACAGCCTGGCTCCATCCTCCTGACACCTGCCTTTAACATATTTGTAAACATTAATGAGATCAGCCCTCAGTCTTCTCTTCTCCAAGCTAAAGAACCCCAGCTCCCTCAGCCTTTCATCATAAGGGAAATCATTTACTTTATTTCTGATTTCAACTAAATTATTTTTTCTACCATATATTTAAAATAATACAAAATCTTTTTACTACTGTAAAGTTAAAGAACCAGTTGCCTGCTGTATGTAGATTTATTTATGACTAGTGGCCATCCTTGTTAAATGTTACTTCTGCATCCCATCGTTTACTCTTAACCATTCCTCAAATATGATGATGTAATGTGAGAAATTATATTCTGAATCCAATGACATTACATGACAGCAAAATTATAAAAGTCACTAATACCATTGTTCTATCAGATAAAATCTATATAAACACCCACTTTTCATCCATTCTTAGATGCTAATGGACAAAAAACTCATAAGTAGTTTATATATTGCAAAAGGTGCAATGACCTATTTCTTATGTCAGGCATTTATTCTGTTAAAAATGAGGCTGACTTTGTGTTATTTTCACTTTTCGTTCAGATTCAATTTTCCTAGGCTTGATGATGTTTTGATTAGAACTGAAACTGTATGTTGTGCACGAGCATTCTCTTTTGTAGTTTCCCTGTGATGTTATAGTCTAGAATTATTTGTGTCCTTGTGATCGTTTTATGCTCAGATTCATGTCACTAGCTAAACATGATTCAGTCTTTTTTGTATTCCGTATTGAATTGCTTTTTTGTTTGCTGCTTAGTTTCTGAAAATTTAAAGAAGAAAGTTGCAAGAAGGAATAAAAGCCATTTCTTGTCAGTAACTGGATATTTCTACATACATTTTTCTTTTTGGAGATGTTCCAATCATCTTAGAAATTTCCTTCAAGAATTGCATTGAAAGCATTTTAACATACGTATTTTTGAAATGAATGCATTGATATTAATGCTGCAGATGAAAGTAGTTTTAAATTAATACAGTTGACATGGGTAATCAAGTAATTTTATGAAGAGATGGAGCATAATGAAAAGCTGAATAAAAATGAAATTATAATAATGTGGCTTGAACTACAAGAGGACCTGATGTTTTATCAAAATCTGCCTACAACACAAAGAGAGAGAGACTTTAGCTTATACATTCAGGAAAAGAGGTATTAGACTTTTCCTGAGCACCTCTAGATCACAAAGGCATAGGTTCAGATAGTTTCACAGTAGAACAAGATTGTTTAAAGTTCCATGCTTGAACACAATTGCTAGTAAGGAAAGCACTTAATATTGATATACCTTTGAAGTTTATATATACCAAGTTTATAGATACCAAGTAGGCTACATCTCAAATTTTTTCAAAAAACTAGATTGCTTGTAAAACATTGAGAGATACACCACTTATGAATTTAATGATATACAGTTAGAATATGCCATCGGTATGCAAAGCTCAGATTTATCATGGAAAAGATAGAGAAGTAGGCAGCTGCCTCCAATAATATTTTAATAGTCATAATACTATGTGGGCTCATACTTGTCAATATTCAATTAGGACAAATTTTGAATTAATATCTCTCTCTATAGAATTAAAAAAAAAAAAAAAGTAATTTGGCCTTACATTTTTGAAGCCCAGAACCTCTGACTATGATTAAAAAAAAAAGTTTGGAGCATTTTATGGAAATAAGATACAAATCATCCCTATTACTTTTGACTAAATACTTCCCTCCTCCATCACATGTTAAGTGTTTTGGAAATTGGAACACTGATCCTTACTCTGGTTCTGTGCAACATGGTTTTACTGCTTTTTTATGAAAATGTTTTCTGTTCCCTGCAGAGGTGGAAGAGTGACAATTATGGCGTCCTCATTTTGCTCTCTGTCTTTCTTCAGCAAAAGTTATTCTACCTATGTGGTTCACAAGATGTCCTGGATATTCCTATGTTCAATACAAGTATCTCTGCCTGAGGTTTTCCAGTCTGTGGCCTAAGAACTCTATCAATAGAGTTTAAAAGTTTTGAACTAGGGCAACCTTCTGAGATCACTGTAGGAAAAGAATTTATGAAGCAGTGGACTTCTTAATTGAGACATCCATCATCTTTTAGAGGCCTATTTGTTGCTTTTTACTGCAGCTCATACCATTTTACACTTGGGTATGAAGTAGATGCCAGAATTTTTAATATATATTTCATATGATGTAATGTACCCCTACTTTCACATCTCTGCAGAGTTTCACCCTCAGACATCTTAAAGTATTGAGACTCACGGATGGAGTGTATTGTACATGTGGGAAATATTATTTTTTATTAGAAGGAAATAGCCATAATTACTGCTTTAGCTATCTTGTTAATTCCCTTTTAAAACTCTAAGTGATAAATATGGCAATTTCTAGATGTTTAAAAGCTAAATGGAGGTGTTATAAGAGTTTAAAAGTAAAACCTTCAGGAAAAAATGCATGCAGATAAACAGAACAATTGCATGGTAATTTTTTGTCTAGAGAGTTTTGAATAAATTTTCAATTTTAGCCTAATGTTTACAGAGTTGCTTTCCTTGCTACCTTTTTGTTAAATGTGTTGATATCTCAAAAAATTTGCACACTTGCTTTCCTTGCTTTTGTCTTAAGTGTGCTGGTCTCATAAAATGTGTTTCACTAGTTATGCAGAATACCAGATATTAACTATTGTAATTCAATTTAGCCTTTGATTTTTTAAACTTTAGAATTTTGAAGGTTTACTTTAATCTTAAATTAAATATCAATGGTATCAGACCTCATGTATAAATCCTCTCTGATGGCTACTTAAGTTTTTCACCTTCAATTCTTAAGAATTTAAGATATGAACAATGAAGTAGTTTGGTTTACTTTGTTACGTAAAGATTTTATAGCAACTGTTTGATACGTTATCTATGTTACTAACTACACTAGCAACCAAAAAATTTTAGTCTTTCTTTTTCTTCTTTCTGTCGTCTTTCTATGAAGATGCTCCTTATGAATGCTTAAAATGGCTTAGGTGCTCTCTGCAGTTTTCTTTACTCTGTATTTTGACATAAATCCCATGTATAGTCCTATAAGACTTTGACGCTTATGTTTTCCACGATATCAGACTGCTAGAATGTCTGTCGTG
The DNA here is from genome assembly GCA_013401255.1 of Urocolius indicus. Taxonomy (NCBI): domain Eukaryota; kingdom Metazoa; phylum Chordata; class Aves; order Coliiformes; family Coliidae; genus Urocolius; species Urocolius indicus. The sequence goes on along the minus strand of WBNH01010573.1, from coordinate 38,071 downwards.
TAATCAGTGATGTATTTGTTATAGCTGCGTACTTAGGGAACTTTATTTTTATGCCACAACTTTTATACTAATTCTCCAAATCCCTGGAGAGATTTAACACTCTTATGGGATCTAAATACCACAAAAGAGAGAAGAAATCTCCTGTGGAACCATTAATCTTTCTATCCAGGAAAAAAAATGAAGTCTGCATTATTTATGTTATCTTTGTTGCCTAGCATAGAATGATTTAAGAACTACTTTTCTCACAATAGGTCTTGTTGTAGGAGAGAAAGAAGTTCAGTGGCCTCTATTTTCTCTTGACCTGATATAAGAAATCAGTTAGTTTCACCTTGTTCTTTTCTGAACCATCTTTCCTAGATAGTTCTATAAATCCCTAAACCAGCATATTCTTTTTCTTTAGCTGAAATATAGCTACACTGGTGGTTTTCCATTGTTTAAAGGTCTCCCTGGTCAGCTCGTGCCAGTGCTTCATTACCTTACAGTAAAAAAGGTTCTCCTTATGTTTAAGTGGAACTTTTTGTGTTCCAGTTTATGTCCATTACGCTTTGTCCTGTCACTGGAGAGAACAGAAATGTTACCCCATCCTCTTGACAGATATCTTTTAAATACTTGTAAGTGTTAATGATATTCCCCTATAGTCTTCTCTAGGCTAAACTGCTGTAGGTCCTGTAACCTTTTCTCACATGAAAGATGCTCTGGTGCCCTGATCACCTTGGTAGCCCTGTGCTAGACTGTCTCCAGAAGTTTCCTGTCTCTTGGGAGCTGGGCAGTCCAGAACTAGACACAAACATCTGTTATGGGCTTCAAATTTATCCTCACAGATATCAATTAATAATTGGGCTCCACTGCATTTGATCAAATACTGTCAGAAAAAAAAAGCTACAAACATATGTCTAAATAAATTTTCTTTCTGGAACTTCTACAATTAGTTGGTTGTTTTAGTAACCAAAATTTGATGACTGTAATGGATTGTTAGCACAGTAATCTATGTTGAATTGACCTTAATTCCTGCTGGTGTGTAGCATGTGTAGCATGAAATATGTTTATTGTTTTGTGTGTATAATTCTCAAGTTTCTGGACATATAATTTGCACCTTTGTGATTCTTGAGAATTTTAAGTCCTCAGCAATCATCAAGTTTCATTCTGTGGACTTGGGAGTGAATTCTTGAACAGCTACTGAGTAAAGTGTCCACAGTTTTCCATAGAATAGACCTGTAAATTAACTAATCATTCTGGATTTCAATTTTTTTTCTTTACTTTTTTTTTTTTAAAAAAAATATCTCCAGATGTTGGTCCAGATGCATGTTATGTGTTTGAAAAGCATAGACCTTGTTTCAGCACTCATGTCTTCCAATGGTTTTGTAAATAAACCAAGCCACAGTGAGAAGTGAATTCCCTGGCTCATGTGCCAAAGTCTGAGGAGAGACAACAAGCAGTGTCTTCCTCATGCAAATTCAGAGGAACTTAACATATTTTCCTGTTCACTTCACAGACTATTATTTCTGTTTCTCTGGTTTATTAAGGCCTTTTACCATTGAGGGAGCAGCAAGGTAATGTAGATTGTGTGAATTCAGGTGCAGAGTGTTTTCAATAGCCTACAAATCATAAAATGTAATTTTCTCTTTTAGTTCCTAGTTCGTAATACTAAATGGTTTGAGAAAATTGTATTAGGTAATTTTCTCTAGTGCATTTGATGTAAATTGCACTAATATTGTGAAGTGCTTTTGTTTAACATATTCTTTGTAAGTTAGATAAATGAAGGTTTCTGAAGGGTGGAATTAGATGAAGCTCATTATGATGAACAAGAGCACCTTAAATATGGTTAATTTTTCTGTATAAGCTGTGCCAGGCCAACTAACTTCACCCTTCCTTGTAAGACTGGTTTTGCTTTTCTATACATTGAAGGTAATTTCTTCAGTCATGTGAAGCACCATCTAACATGTTTTTTCCTTGAACCTCACAAAAATTGTCATTAGCCAGTGACAGCTTTTCCATGAGCATAATAATGGTCTTAAATATTTTTTTTAGTTTTTGAAAGAGAAGAGAAGAAAACATATATGGTTTTTTTTGGCTCCTGCATTAATGATCTGAAATACAGATGGTGTCTACCTTTTGCTCACTTTGAGTAAGTACTTCTCTATTTGCCAGTGCTGAATGCTAAATGATTGTTGAACCACAGTTTGCTTGTGGCCTAAATTGGGTGCGGGCATTATCAATTCTTGTGCTTACACCATCTGAAGGCAAAGAAGGGGAAGAAAACATGGAGTTAATTTAATATGCTCTTTGATTAAAATCACTCTGAGTGGATACAGTAGATGTTAAAATGTTACGTACACTGACAACATACATAGATAATGGTAATGATTTTGTTTCAATAATGAACTTAAAATTTGGGATTCCTACTGTCACCAAAGCATATTCATTTACAAAAAGATCTCTCTCTTTTTTTTTTTTTTTCCCATGATCCTTATAATAAAAGATTAGTAGAATTTAATAGGACTACAGAAGTATTAGAACAAGGAGGATCACACTTGAGATACTGCACTTGAGAATTGTTTGAAGTCCTGCACTATTTGATAATTGGCAACTGCAACCAGGGTAACAAACAGTAAGTTTCTATTTTGTTTTTTAATCTTTCTGTAAGCAGAACATCCAGAGAGGATGTAAAAGAAACCAACAAACCCTACATAAATTTTAGAGTTGGAATTCAAAACTGCAAAAGAAAAAGTCTGTTTTAGAAGAATTCTGTAGTAGCACAAACTGTTATTCCACTCTAACTTGAAATATAGACTTTTGTCATAGAAATATGAAGTTAGGTCTGAGTAAAAGGAAATTGCAATTTTTTTTTTCCTATGGCTCTTATATTTTTCATATAGTTTTACCCATTGGTATATAAGACCAACTGGATGTCTCTTGCTGTATAATTCTGATTTCTTTGCTTTTGAGAATAAATCCTACTTTGTTTATAGAAGGTGCTGCACAGGCATTTTCTAGTGATCTGTTTTCCTTACATCAATTTTCCTTCCTAATTTCCGGATATATCAGCTAAGAACATATTCAGATCATATCAATAGTCTATAAAAATTCAACCATCTGTGTGTTAAGAATGCTATCTTCCCATACGACAGGGCAGTAAATATTTTGGTATTTAATAGAATTCAAAGTAGATGTCATCTATGTTAGTTCACGAACTGTAAGTGAGGGTCTACAACGAAACCATGAAAGCCAAGTGACTGATTGGTCTCCAAAGTTAAGAACATTCCCAAAACAGAAGCAAGTCTGTAAACACACATCAGAATGTGACAACTGCAAAAAGTTCAATGCAACTTTCAAGGATGGGTTCTGAGGATGTGAGGGTTAGGAAGGACAGGATATGTGCCCTTTATCATACCATTCCTTGCACAGATTTCTTGAAATTATCTTCCAGTGAATCATCATTCTGTTCTATTGGTCTCTATCCATTTGATAGACTACTTTCACACTCAGAAATTGTGTGTTTTGATAGCTTTTTGTTATTCTGACTTGACTCTGAGCTGTCACTATAAACCTCCAGTTTTTTTCCTGTTTTCTGCCACTGAAATCCAGTAATTAAATTGGATCATACGTGTTTGTGTTAATCTCTGTGAATAACCATTTCTACAAGATTATTTTTATTATGATTCATTAACTACATGTTAATTCATAAATTATTCTCTTTATTTTATAAAGTAAGGATGTGTATTATCATAAGGGACTAGAACAAAAGGAGGAATAGTTGAATTACTGGTATGAAAATAAGAAATATTCATGAGAAAGCAGAAAATAATCACAGTCTTCATGAACAAGCAATTCATGTGGCGTTGCAGTAACCCTACATCTGTAATTCATTATGCTTCTAAATTATTGCAAGACAATGTTTTAAAGAATACGCTGACAAAATACATTAATATACATCACTATATTCAACCTGAATACCAAGGAGTGGTAGGAAATACACTTCTGTCCAAACACAAAAGGCAACATGTTATGAAATTTGCAGAAAAGAAATTGCAGAATTGAACACACTTTTTTTCTCGAACAGTAGTTTGACATAGGTCTGCATTTGCCCTTTTGAAATATTATTGATGTAAAGTCAGCTCTGAGTTCATGAAGCATTTACTGAAGGCAACTAATGATTTATGCATGTCCTATTTGCTTCATTAAGCACTTTTTATACATGTTTCTGCAGACATAATGCTGGACTAGATGGACCACTGATGTACTGTATTATAGCAATTACATTCTACTGCTCTTTACTCAGAGTTTTTATTCAAAAAACCTATTCATTTGCTACAAGCTACTAAGTTTAGTTGTTTTACTTTACTGGCTTACTAAGTTTAACTCTTCGTCACAACAAAATATTCTTATGGCTTAACTTGTTTGAGGTTTGTGATGTTGTTATATGAAGCATCTGTAATGGTAGCCAGCTCATTATTTTTTTTTAAAAATATAATGAATGAGAATTAAAAAAACTGGGTATGTGTTGGATTTTTTTCCCCTTTTCCTGTATTTTGTATTTATAAGTGTGCAGTTGTTATGTATTGTCAGCTTTACGAGAATGATGTGTATCTTAAATGTATATCTTTAAAGCAAATACTTTTCTTAAAAAAAATAGACATCAAATTCAAATCCTTATTTATCAGAGTTTTGTATATGTTTCTAAAGTGTCAGATTTCTGTTTTTCTTTCTCTGAAAGATGACTTAAAATTTGGGTCATTGTTTTGGCTTTTCTTTCTGCACAGATGTTGAGTTCTCTGTTAATACCTTTGTGTTTGTTTCAAATCTGAAATTCTTTTGCAGATGATGAAGAGTCTGAGCAGGTGTTGATAATGTATATATAACAGGACATCTTGATTAAATTTTAATGTGACAGTGCACATAATAAATTATAATTTTAAAATTGTTTATTGAGGTTGAGGAGTCTCCTTCTCTGGAGGCCCTCAAAACCGGCCTGAATGTGTTCCTGTATGACCAGATTTAGGTAGACCTGCTTTGGCAGAGGGGTTGGACTAGATGATCTCTGAAGGTCCCTTCCAACCCCTACCATTCTATGAGTCTATGATTTAAGTAACTGTGCCACCTACAGCATGTCACAGGTGACTTTTTTGGTCAGCAGCTCTAGTAAATAATAATTTAACAAATGTCATTGGACAAGTCTTCTGGCAAATAGGAACTGACATGCAAATCTCCTTGAAAGTTAGCTTGAGGTACAGTTTTACTTTCCATACTATGAAATGAATATAAAGAGCACTGAATCTTCAACTTTCTCAGATTTGTTGTCTAATTATCACAATTTCTTTTGCACTCTTGGGCAGTGTTTGTAGGATACTACTACTCAGTGCTCAGAAGAATCCTTGTAAGATTTATTATGTTAATGTGGAGCTTGACAGACTTGTCAAAATTTTACCTGGAAAATCCAAATTACTGAAGAGGATGATGGTTTATCATAGTTTCCACTCACCAGTGCTTGACTGATATTTGATCTGGTACTGAAAATGTACTTTTTTTCTTTGTAGGATATATTCTCCACCAAATTTTAAATCTCCTGTGAGCAATGGTATCATTTGAATTTCTTGAAATGAGTGTAAAGCAACTTATATTTTAGTCCATTTGTGTTTCCTCCCAAAATATTTTTATGACATAAAAAGCTTGTTATGCTTTAATATACAAGAATACCTATATTACATAGCAGTGTTTACAAATTTTCATGAAGGCGAGGCTGATGATATGCATTCTGTGAGTGTTTTGCAGATTTTTAAAAAAATAATTAGACTTCATAACAACCTGTTTTTTTTGGTCCATAAGAAAGCACTAGCTTTCATGGAGATTTATAATGTCATAAATATTAATATTTTTTCAGGGTTATAAATAATGGTTTGTTCCTTAAAAGCTACTAATACAGATTTTAGCAGAATTGTAGCTTCTATATGCTAATGCTGTCATGCCTTCAATTTACCATATGTTTCATGATCTCTTCAATATCAGAATTGATAATTAGGTTCATGTAAATGACAAAGTGAGTGACATAAGAATATCCTAGAGAGCTATCATTGAGGTACTGTGCATCTCCGTGTCATTTTGTGCATGAAAAGCCAGAGAAGTGTGTATTCCTCTTAATCTGTTTGGTGGTCAGCTAACTGTTATGTACAGTACAAAACAGTCATAATAATGTAACAATTCAGGTTTAACAGTAGGTAACAGAGATTCTTTTCAGATTGTTTCTGTATTTCATAGAGACACCTGGAATTAGTTAGACCATGTTTTCAACAACTGAGAAACTTAGTGAATCTGAAGGTTACATTCTTTACATACTGGCCTATGCATTTGTATATGTCTATGGCAGACCTATACACATTTAAAGATGTTTTGTGCTAGTATACTGTGTTCCACAGGCATTGGAATAATTGATTCTGAGCTAAGTTTGGGTATTCTAGTGAAAAAGTATTGAAATATCCTTCAGGGAGGAAATAAAAGTAGATACCTGTTACTTAGTTAACAAATCATAGATTCCAATGGGAGTATTTTCTATCCTGAATATAGTGTCAATTATTTGTAGACTAAAACTATGATTAAAATATTTTTCTATGTATAATTAATTACTATCTTGAATTGAAAGCTGTTGTGTTTATTTTTTTTCCTCTCCAGAACTGATTAAAAGTACATCTTTAATAAGTGTGTTATTCTAACATTAAAATGGGGAATTTTCACACAATGTACTCAATAGAAAATTGAAGAAACTTCATTTTCATTTTGTCCAAAGACATTTTCTTGTTTATAGAATTTAATAATTCCAGATTTAGAAATCTCATTGATCATATTTTGTATTTTTTTTTCATAAAGCATGACTTCTTACAGTGCTTACTCAGAAACTGCCATTGAATTAATGAGATTTTTTGTCTAAGTATAGGTAAGAAATATTGACTCTAGTGTGTTTTAGCTCTTTATTTATTTTATTATTTATTCATTATTTTATTTTTACCTTTTATTTTAAAATTTTAAACCCAATCTTTTGTGAATGTACAGGAAAACCTTTCTAATAGATGCACAGAAAGCTGAAATTGATGTATATCAGAGGAGATATTTTCTTTTACTTATATCCAGGGTATTATGTTACAAGTATCATCTTACATTTGCATTAATATTTTTGTAGAAAAAAGACTATAACAATATGTAGACCTCATGAGCTTTACTATAGAGTAAAGCTATTCTGATTAAATATATTTCATATAACATTGTCAACAATTGCTAGTGGAAATATATATATATATAAATGGAACATTTTTAAGAAGCACACTTACACAAGAATTCAGAATGGATTTAAACTCTGTTATGACAGAGTCTGAGTGGAATTGTATGTCAATTGTATGTCAATTTTTTTCATTACTATTTTACACTGGTTGATTAACTATTGAAATACTCTCTCTAATTGGCATGTTCAATACTGAGAAAATGTTTTTGTAATCTTTGAAAAGATTCTAAAAACAAAGCCCAAAAATAATTAGGACTTGAGTTACTTAGTCTCTTTCTTTTAATCAAAGGCAAGATAATCATAGCAGGCTGCACTTATTTCTGTAAAGTGAGGCTTACTGAGAGGTTGAGGTATCTAGAGATGACTTTGCTAAAATGAAAGCAACAAACACCAAAATTGCAGTCTTGCTAAATATTTGCTTGAATATTGCTGTTGAACTCTGGTTGTTCCTAAATTCACTCAGAACTTCATGCCTGTATGGTTGGCAGTTCTACGTGCCATGCCTTCTTCATGTGCTCCAAGCTGCTCAGTTCAGCACTTAGTGCAGCCTGAGTACCTTCACAGGTTTGTGACTTCTGCAACTTGATCTCCAGAATGACTCAGATATACATATGCAAGGCTTAGGAATTACCTTCCCTGTTAATGAGAGAGTCTTCTTGTCATGTACATGCATATGCAATCTACGAACTAGTGCAAATTCCATATTTCAATGGACTATCGGGAAATTATCAAATATTTAAGGTTTGATGGTAATCCTTCACTACGTGACAACATATACACTTGATGTGTAAAATTGCAAGTAACTTACCTTTCGTTTACTACTCTTAGAGGTTACTGTCTTCCAAAAGAAAGAAAACGTTGTCTTTCTGTCCTATTAAACATTCTTGGGAGAATCATTGAAGTGATTTCATATTATATGTTTTTATTTTTAAAAGAAAACAGTAAAGTGTCAGGCTCACATGCTATGTTTTTATTTTTAATTAGGGAAGCAGACAAGAAAGTGTATCAAATAATATCGAGGTTGTATCCAAATTCAGTTCAACTAATTGAAGTTTAAAAAGCCAAAATGAAAGAAAAGACTTTGAATTATACAAGACCAGCATACATCAAAATAAAGAGAAGCCTTGCTCAGCTACAAACATTGTATTCAATTAGTAACAGAGAAACCAATCCCAGCATGTCAGATGAGAACAGACAAGTATAGAAACAGATTAAAAACACTCTGCCCTCATGATACTACATCTGGAATATTGTGTCCAGTTCTGGACCCCTCAGTTCAAGAAAAAACGGAGCTGCTGGAGAGAGTTCAGTGCAGGGCCAAAAAAATTATGAAGGGAGTGGAGCATCTCCCTTATGATGAAAGGCTGATGGAGCTGGGGCTCTCTAGCTTAGAGAAGACTGAGGAGCGCCCTCATTAATGTTTACAAATACCTAGAGGGTGGGTGTCAGGAGGATGGAGCTAGGCTGTTCTCAATGATGTCCAATGATAGCACAAGGGGCAACAGGTATAAGCTAGGACATAAGAGGTTCCAAAGAAATACAAGGAAGACCTTCTTCACTGTGAGGTTGATGAAGCACTACAATGGGATGCCCAGATGGATTATTGTGTCTCCTTCTCTGGGGACATTCAAAACTCATCTGGATGAGTTCCTGTATGACCTACTCTATGTGGCCCTGCTCTGGCAGGGGGTTGGACTTAGATGATCTTTCAAGGTTCCTTCCAAACCTTTGGATTCTGTGATTCTATGATTTTATGCTGTAAATTATGATCAAAGTGTGCAATGAGAGGACATCAATTACTTTACTACATATAAGTATGTTTAAATATAACAAATAACATTTCATAGAGACAAATAATTTTAAAAACAACTTCAGACAATCTAATGTGAAAAGTGTTTACAGATGTATTAACCTGTTCTACATGAATGAAAACCAGTTTTAACTTTACACATTTAAAAAGGATTCAGGCGTTTCACTTCTGCAGTTAACACCAGCACCTTTGTTTAGATTTCTCTTTTTCAACAGCAGCCATTTGTTTTTAACTTACTTTTAAGAGCTATGTCAGAAACTACTCTTTCCACAGAACACCATAAATCCATGCCAGTCAGGGTGTGGGTCAAAGCTCTAGACTACTTACTCTGTGAAGGCTAAGACACATGAACTGCACACAGATAAACATGTTTTTTAATTTTCAAATTATGTATTCTGACATCACATAACATAAACCTTTGACATAAAAACCCATCTATCAGGCAGTAATCTAAAACTGGAGCTAAGGCTGGAGAAAGAATGCTTCATTCCATTTCTAGAGAGACTTTCTTTCACAAGTAAATCTCAGGTCATTACAAACTATTGAGGAAGAGTAGACCCAATAGTAAAGAATACGCAAAATAAAAAGGAGGAAGAAAAGGATATACAGTGGATCTTTGCCTGTATAAACAGAAGAAATGAAAAATATACTGTCTTTCCAGAAAGATTCTTTGCAGAAGCAAGACAATTATATTATACCTAATGTGCTGTATTCCTCTTTTATGATGATTTCATAAGTATACAACAAAATAAACAGAATAACTAAAGAAGCAGCCTGGGGGAAAACCATAAATAGGTCTAGTTTCATATTAAAAAAAAACCAAATGAAAAATTAGTTCCTGTACTTCTAATAACAAACAGATAATCATAACACATGTCATAACGGATAATTAAATAACACTTTTTCAGGTGAGCAATTCACAACAAGGACTGGATTGTTTCTCTCCCTTAGATTTTCATTTGACTCAGAGGAAGTGCAACAGAATCCTAGTCCTCCTCATAGTGTTTTCTTTCTGCATATGGACACAGGAATGATACAGAACGACTGCAATGATCCTCAAAGCTTCTGCTTTCTCAGCTGACTCACATCATGATGATGACACCCATTCTTGCAACAAAAAGTGTTCTTGACACCAAAAGTTAATCAGAATTACTTTGAAAAGATCTGTCCTGGATATAGTTTAAAGGTACTTTCCTCCAAGCCCAGGATCAGTGGTGTCCCAAAGAAAGGAGGAAAAGGAAGTAAGAGGCCTCCATGGATGTGCAAGGATCTGCTGGGACAACTCAGGGAGAAAGCAGCCATCTATGAGAGGGGGGTTGGCTTTTTGGGAAGAGTATAGGAACATTGCCAGGGCATGCAGGGGTGCAATTAGGAACATTAGAGCCCTTCCAGAATTAAATTTAGCCAGGGAAGTTAAGGACAGTAATAAGGCATTTTTCAAGTACAGCAGCAGCAGAAGGATGATGAGGGGGAATGTGGACCTGCTGCTAAACACAGGGACTGCTCTGGTGACCGAGGATGCAGAGAAGGCCAAAGTATTGAATGCTTTCTTTGCTTCATTCTTCACTGCCCTTGGGAAGCCCAGTGCAGCAAGGATAATAGAATGGCCAGGACAGCTGAGGACTTGCCATGGGTGGAAAAGGAAGAGGTGAAAGACTTGTTGGCCAAACTTAAGACTCATAAGTCAATGGTCCTGATGGGATGCATCCTAGAGTGCTGAAGGAGCTGGCTCATGTGATTGCTAAGCCTCTCTCCATCATTTTTGAACAATCGTGGAGGACAGGCGAGGTGCCTGAGGACTGGAGAGAGGCCAATGTCACTCCAGTCTTCAAAAAGGGCAGGAAGGACGACCCAGGAAACTACAGGCTGGTCAGCCTCATCTCTAGGCACAGAGTCGAGTTGGAGGCCTGTGGCCAGTGGAGTTCCTCAGGCATTGGTTCTGGGCTGGGGGTTGACCTTCTGAAGAGCAACTCTGCAGAGAGAGACCTGGGAGTCCTGACTGATAATAAACTGAACATGAGCCAGCAATGTGCCTTCGTGGCCAAGAAGGTCAATGGCATCCTGGGATGCATTAAGAAGAGTGTGGCCAGCAGGCTGAGGTAGGTTCTTTTACCCTTCTACTCTGTCCTCGTGAGGCCTCATTTGGAGTCCTGTGTCCAGTTCTGGGCTCCTCAGCTCAAGAGGGACAGAGAACTTCTGGCAACAAGACAAGAAGTAACGGGATAAAGCTGCAACACAAGAAGTTCTATTTAAATATAAGAAAAAATCTATTTTACTGTGAGGGCAATGGAGCCATGGACCACGTTACCCACAGGGGTTGTGGAGTCTCCTTCCTTGGAGGTCTTCAAGACCCTCCTGGATATGTTTCTATGCAACCTGATCTAGGTGAATCTGTTTCTGCAGGGGGATTGGACTAGGTGATCTCTAGAGATCTCTTCCAACCCCACCATTCTATGATTCTATGATTCTATAATTCTTCTGTGATGCTGTATTGAGGTGTATGTATTTTTTTGTATTTTTTTATATTTTTTATTTCCAAGGTCAAGTGTTATGATTTTTAAATAGTGTGATGTATTTATATAACTTTTAGATCCTGTTCAATTGTAACTCTTGAGAAAGCAACTTAATTTGTAGTTACCCCGTGCTTTCTTGTTTTGGCCAGTTGTTTTTAATTTGTCTTCAAAATACATTTTCTTCCCAGAGGAGTTCTGATTTTTTTTCAGGAACATATGCCTGTTAAGTTACCATTGATGTACAGAAATATTATTTCTAACTCTCTATTGTATGAGTCTCTGTCATCAGAAGAATTTAGAATTTTTTTAAATGAAGTTGGAAAGAACACTTCTTTCATGTTTTTACTTTTGCTGGTTTAGATGCAGGGAACAGTAGGCTTGAAAATGGGATATGTTTGTGACATTCAAATATTAATTCTCTCTTGAAAGCAGCTTTGTTTATGGGACTTGTGGTAGGATTAAAAGTTAGTAATTCCAAAAAGGCTAAAACAATGTGTTCAGACAGTAAAAAGCAATAGTTGATGGTGTACTGTTGTAGTGCTCTACATTGGAATCAGTTTCCATATTACAGAGAACTGAGTGTATTTGGATATAGCTACAAACCACTTAATTGGTAGAGAAATACTACTGAGTATCTTCTGTCGTGGTTATTTAAAAGCACTCAGTTCTTGTGGGAAAAGAGAATGGCTAACAAAGCATCTATATTTATAAATGTGTGTCTTTATAAGTTCTTATACAGTGTTTGAATGTTCCATCATATCATATCATAGCTGATGTGTAGTATTAATTTGGCTAAACTGATTGATTACTCCTAACAGGTAAAAACTCCTCTATGGAATTAGTTTGGCATACAGAAATCTTAGGTTTATATATATAGAGAGAGAAGTGAGAGTTGGTTTTTAGAACTATTTATTACCCTCTACCTCCCAAAGACACTTTGGGATTGTTTTTTAAATGTACTTTTTATTAAAGCAACATTTTCTTAGTTGCTTTCCTTCCTAAGCAGTGTTCAAATATTCTTGCCTTGGTAGAATAGAAGTAAATATTGCTGTCAAATTTGCTTTGTCCTTAGGACAACAATGAAAAACATGATACGTATGAAGAAACTGGAAGCTAGAGTTTAATAGGAGTAACAGAAATACAGCTCTAGTATGTTTCCAAAATATATTAATACCTTTTAGGTAATAAATCACACTAAATAACTTCTTAGTCTTAAATCTTTGCTATTTTAACAGTTTTCCTAAAAGAACAATAATTGTGCTATTTTACTGAAAATAGCCTATCATTAAATTCAGTATTTATGAAAAACAGATTACAGGAAGATATGATTGAAAATCAGCAGACTTTTAAATATTTATGAATCAGTTATAATGTTACTCATATTTTTGCTGTTCATTTTAGTTTGTAAAATAAACTTCAGTGATTTAAAATGTGTCTTTGGCTAAATATAGAAATAGTTTATGACTGTAAACAATTAACAGACAAGTGTTGATATTCTTTATCAGCTCTTGCTCTTGCAGAACACCAATTTAGGTGCAGTGATTTAAAAATGTGTTTTCCTAAAAGAGTTAACTATTTACCTGCTGAAAATGATTATAATGCAAGTATCAAATAAGAGTTTAAGGCTAGTTCTTGACCTGGCATTTGCAGATTTGGATATGAAGGAAGTAGTAGACTGTTACAACTGTGTCTTAGGCAGGAAGAAAAGTGTTGAGGACATGTTTCACCAGTATAAAATAAACTCTGTGAAAAGCTTAAGACCACTCTCCACCTCTTTACTTTTATACAAACAAAATGAGTTCTACACAACTCCAAAGGAGTTGAATGGCTTTCAGAAGGATTCATAGAATCACAAAATGTTAGGAGTTGGAAGGGACCTTTAGAGATCACCTAATCCAACCCCCATGCTCAAGGAGGTCCACCTAGACATGTCACATGGGAACACATCCAGGTGGGTTGTGAAAACCTCCAGAGAAGGAGACTCCACAACCTGCCTCGGCAACCTCTGCCAATGCTCTGTCACCCTCACAGTGAAACAGATTTTCCTTGTATATAAATGGAACTTTTAGTGTTCCAGCTTCATTCCACTACCCCTTGTCCTACTTTGAGAAATTTTCTGAAATGATGTTATCTCTAAGAATAATTATTTCATCATTTTAAGTATGATATTTAAATGTACTATAAAGACTTCAGAATATTAAAGATACCTATGTGTATCCACAAGCCAAAACCACTCCAGATCCATTTGCTCACTGTAATCCCAGCTGCTGTCCAACATCACCAAGATGCTTCAGTCACCAGACCATGAGGCAATGAGTAGTCAAGACACTCATGGTCCCTAGTTCCAAGTAAAGGAAGGACAACTGAGGAATTTTGATGTTAAAATATTTGAAGCATTGAAGCAGTTTGTTTATCAATACATGTGGAGGATGAAGTGTTTTTAAATGAAAAGAGGAAATAACATTCAGCTTTCTTACATTGTAATTCAGAGTAATACTTTGGAAAGATAAAACTGATAGAGAAAGAACAAAGAAAATGATTTGTAATGGCAAAGATCTGTTTTACAGATAATGTTCTATGCTCTCACTTGAGGAGACATCTGAGATAATGGAATAAATCTAGAAATGCATTTTGTTCTGAGTTTCAGGGTTCTAAATGCAGACTGAGGGTTCATTACTACCATCCGCTGCCTCCTAAATGTCTGAAAACTTGCATCCTTTTTACTGAACACAGAGATTTTAACTTTGTATTTTCACTGTGAAATAATTAGACTGACCAAAACTAGTGCTTTTTACCTCTGTTCTCTTAGCCCCTTTTTACTGAAACAGAATTGTTTGATAGTATCAGCTGTCATTTCCACATAATTGCCTTTTTTCATTCGTGCTTGTTTTCTCTGACAGCATACATAGCAGACAATCTGTGTTTCAATGTTTCTGTAGTTTAATTACGCACTGTCAATGTTGAATGAATGTTTTAAGACTGTCTGAGTATCTACATAGTCTGTTGTCACTTTTCTTAACTTTTTATGTCATATTGAAGACTCGTAGTAATTAATGTAATAGTACTTCAGAGAAGTTATGTCAGCCTCCACATACCATTAATGCATTAATGTGTCAAAAAGGCATTGAATGACACAGCTCTAGGCAATCTTAAAAGCTACTAATGGTAGTCCAACTCAGAGGAATTGATTTGAAGGCAACACTAAAGCTGTAAAACTTTCGTCCTGATATATGGCTTCGCAAATTCTCTTTCTATCGTCCACCTTATATTTAGTGAATGAGTAACGGCTGTTGAATAAAGTAACAATCTGTAAGGACAAATGCTTTATGCTATCTGTGGTAGGGTATTAGAGCCAGAAGAAAGGCAATAGAATGACAAAATAGTGAAAAAGATTCAGCTATTAACATTGAAAAAGAAAATCCCATTGAAAAATTTCTCCAGCAGAATCTAGAGTAACTAAAAAAATGAGTACATCTTGACTTAAATTTTAATGAGATTGGACTCTAATGTGAAGTGTATTTAAGTACTTGTGACAAAAGGTATTTAGTAACTAGAATGATAAATTACTGATAGTTAACATTAAAACAACAACAAAAAAATACTTGGGGCAATGAGACAGGGGAGAATTTTCTAATGGCTCATGGGTTATGACCTTTCAATGTAGCACCCACTTCAGCAGACTGGAAATAGGACTAGTTTGCTGTTTCCTGACTAGACAGAGCAGAGAGAGTGTACGTTGGAGAGGTGATCTGTTTCAGAGAAGGACAGCGAGGGTTACAGCTGCAAAAGATGAGAGGTGTGTCATTTCTGAAAGATAACACATTCAAAAATGTGTATCATGTTTCCTACATCTACATATTAAGTGTTGATATGAGACTGTGTTTATGTTTCTGAATAGAGCATGTGGTTTGACTTTCCTGAACTTTTTTTTTTGTTTTTGTCAGATATCCATGTGCATTTGTCACAAAAAAAAGGAATGAAACTATTTGGAAGTTTCATATCAAATGTCAATACAGAATAAAAGTCATGGCTGTAGTGATGTCAGTGGGAATTGTGTTACCAGCTTCAATAAAACCAGAGTTTGCTCTAGATATATTCACACATATCTTTTCTCCCTGCAGAAGTGAAGGCTGGGAGGAAGGAAGATAAGTTACTAAAAATGAAAAAGAAACAAAAAGCAGCATATGGCAGGTGATGAGAATGAAAGACAGAATTGTAAAAGAGTTTCCTAATATTCATAATAGTACGTTTAAAACTTTAATATCTTTGATCAATATAGTAAAATATATATATTTTTTTTAGTATCAGCATGTTAACAAACCATAGACACAGTCCTTAACCTGGAGTTACTCTAAGATCCCTCCCATTTAATGAAATCTGCAGTTTGAATTGGAGGGGAGGGGAACAGAAGGGTAGTAGTCTGAGAAACCACCTCTTTCTGACACTGGTAATGTTCTTCACCTACTTCCTGTAACAGCTGGTAAATTATGCTAGGTGACCAGAGATACTTTCTGCTATTTCAGTGAACTGTCATGTGAAAATTATATAGTAAGATTTTTAATTAGTTAAAAAAGGAGGATAGAGCTAGTTGCTGAAAGATGGAAAAGAAATTCTTCAGACAGTTTTTCTTTCATTCCTCTTCAGATATTTTTATTGTATTTGTGGCAGCCTGAGGACATAGGCAGTTTTAAAGGTGCCTCTTATTAATTAGTGCTTGGGGAAGAGAAACTTTTGAAGAAGCCTGGGAAAAAACAGTCCTTATGCATCCAGAAATTTGTCTACTTTTTTGTCCCGCAAGTGTCCACTCTGTGTTAAGGAACTTGATGTCCTCTTCTCCTTCCCTTTTTTACCTGATTTTGACAGGGAAAATCCAAGATAGTTTTAGTTAAATCTTACTTTTTTGAGGGGGAAAAAAAAGAAGATAGTTTGTGTATTACTGGTCTCAGGAATATCATAAGAAAATCTTCAATCTAAAATACAGCAAACATTTTGTAATCTTATCAAGACCCATATTAATTTCTTTAGCTATTTTTCATACCTTGAAACTGTCTCACATGTACAAATGCCATTTCATAGGACATTTTTTTTAAAAAAACACACACCAAGTGCCATGCTAGAGTAAGAACCTACAATGTATGGGTTTTAAAATGACAGAAAGAAATCTTAAATAGTCTTTTAGATTGTCAAGGGAAAAGTGACTGAAATGTCCTTTTGGGAGGATTATGAAGTAATGCTAAATATCATAATAGAAATGACCCTGTTTTTATTATGTGTGGAGTATTAATGATTATCATGCCATTAATATGGATTATATTCTGGAGATGGATTCCATAAGTATTGTATTTAGGAACTTAACACATAACATGAATCATGCTTTCAACATGAATCAAGAACATTTTTTCATCTAGAAAAAGTCTTTACAGATAGAAATGCTGTGTGTTAGTTGTCGCAAAGATGCTGATTACTTTTACTATTGCATTACACTTGCTTTAAATTGATGTTTATTTGCTTAATCTTTTTAGGTTTTTAGGTTTTTTTGGGTTGTAATTCCTTTTTCAGCAAAAATTATCCCATTATTTCCTCTCTGTCCTTGGTACACTCGATAATGTTTACAGTCATAAAAGGCAGATAGGTCAAGTGAAATTTATCTTTGTACAGAAATGTATCCATTCAAAAAGGGAAACAGATATTGCTCGATACTTCCTGTCACCAGAACTAGCGTAGACATCAATGTACAGATACTTCAGCTTTTTTCTTTTCCTGCCAAGTGTCATGACACAACATATAGCCTAAAAATGATCTCTGTTTTAAACAGAAAATACTTCTGTTGACTAATATAATTGAACAACTGCAAACTCTGAAAAGTTTTAAATCCTTATTGAAGATCTAATTGAAGATCCTAATTGAAGGCCATTTCTTTAGTAGAGATTTGAAAAAATTGGACACCAAAGGTAAATAATCTATATCTAAACATTATGACCACCCGTAGTCTTGAAAATGTGATGTGATTTATAGAGTTTTTAAAAAAAATTCCATTCATGCTTCTAGCTATTGAAGTAGATTCTGGACCACAAGTTTGCATGGGGTTAATATTGCATTCACATCAGCTGTTCTCAGCTCTACTCTGCAGCATGTTACCCTCATAGTATGGTTAGCTACAAATTCTGGTCATTCCTGACCAGGGTCCATCTGGGGGATGCTTTGTACAAGCTGGTCAAGCTTAGAGTTACTTTCTATTGCCTTTAAATCACTTCCATACTGTGACTTCACTTAGCTAATAAATGTTTTGATCTAAAGAACTCTAAGGATGTGCTGTTACTTCAAATAGCTAGAACAAAGGCGTCATTTCTTATTGCCATTAAGCCAGCGATTAATGGCATAAAGGTACTTTAGGAAGTACAAATCCAAGATTTGAAGCTTTTATTGCATTTATGTAAATTTGCTTCTGAAATGCTTAAAAATTTCTTTGCAAGGTTAGAGAGACCTAGAGACAGCAAATTATTTTAAACCACTTATAATTTATGTAGATAAGGTAGATTTTTGCCAGAATTTTTTTTCTCCTTTACAGAACAATGTCCTGCTAACTTATATCTGTTGAAGTGTGGCATCTCTTAGATGCCAAATTGTTAGAACAATATTGTAAAAGAGAAAAAGCTGATGTAGAAAATAAACGTACACTGAAAAGACTATAAAATGTTTAAGACAGCTGCTGTCTCAGTCATACTTAATGGTTCTTAAATAATAGCACAAACATTATAGTACCTCTGAGTGTTCAAAAATATGCATTTCATTAAACAGGCTTTTGTAATCTATTAGGACATAATGATTTATTCTATGCAGTTGTTATTGTGAATAAAATGAATTGTCCTTTGTTTTCAGAAAAGCAAGTGAAGCACCAGCTATGCACTACACATAAAATACAAATCCTTCCATTTGCCTAAATTCCCTTCTGATATGAAATGTATGTCACTCGAAGTAGTACTGTAATATTATAGAAATGCTGCAGGGTCATAAACATTGAAATACACTGTGAACAAGTGCTTTAGAGTACTTCAATATCTTTAAAGTATAATCTCAGAAAACGAAAAATGAGAAGTTTAACTGTGATGAGTTAAAAGCCTTTAGCTCATCATCAGAAATAATTTCATACTTGTAAGAATTTTTTAATATATAGACTGATGACATGTCAGTACAGATTTTAAAAATTGCATTTGCTATATGGATGATTCTGGAAATTTTTTTGAAGAAGTGTTATGCACATAATGTGATGTGCCTAATCTAAAGACTAACCATCTGTTTATTTCATTTTAAAAAATTTTCTTCTGTTTATTACAAAGAAATGCATGGTCCTGTTCTGTAACTGCCCTGGTCCTTTCACTTCCTTAGAAGCATAGTGGTACCACTATTTCCCACAGTCCAAGATGCTGAACACTGGGTTAATCTGCTTGGAGACTAGTCCTATGTAGGTGTAGTGCTTTTGTCTGGGCCAGGTTTTGGTTGTGGGGTGCTACAAGGATCCTTTCTTTAAACAAGGAACTGTCAGGAATTTCCCCTGTAGCTGATAAAGCTAATGTCAGTCATTTCTAAAATTGACCCACCATTGACCAAGGCCTGGACACTTAGTGACTGAGGTAATGCCTCTGTGAATAACGTGTTTGAGAAGGAGAAGTTGCTGTGCAGTTGCTAAACAGCAGCAGCAACAGGGAGTGAGATGTGAAAACATCTCTGCAGACATCAATGTCAGTGGAGAAGGTGCTCAGGCCCTGGAAGAAAGATTCCCCTGTGACCTGTGGTGCAGACTATGGTGAGGCAACTGTGCCCCTGCAGTCTATGGAGGACCATGGGGGAGCAGAGATCCACTGGCAGCCCATGGGGGACTCCACACCAGAAAAGGGGGATGCCTGAAGCAGGCTGTGACTCTGTGGGGAACCCACACTGGAACAAGTTCCTGGAAGGAGCTGGGAATCTGTGAGGAGAAAGGAGACCATGCCAATGAACAGGTTTGCTGGCAGGACTTGTGATCCCATGAGGCACCCATGGGAGTTTGTGCCTGAAAGACTGTTCTCCCCGTGAACAAGGCATGTTGAGGCAGTTTATGAAGAACTGCCCCAATGGGAAAGACCCATGTTGGAAAAGTTTGCAGAGGACTGTCTCCCATGGGAGGGAACCCACAGTGTAGCAGTGGGAAGTGTGAGGAGGCCTCCCCCTGAGAAGAACCAGCAACAAAGTCAATCTGTAATGAACTGACTGTATCCCCTATCCCCCATCCCCCTTCTCTGCTGGGCAGGGAGGAGGGAGCGTCCTGGGAAGGAGGGATGGGGGAGGTGTTTTAAGATTGGGTTTTACTTTTCATTTTCCCTGCTCTGTTTGGATTGTTTATTAATAAAATCAAACAATTTCTGCCCAAGTTGAGCCTGTTTTGTCCATGATGGTAATTGCTGAGCAATTTCCCTGCCCTTAACTGAACTTGCAAACCTCTTGTTACATTTCACTCTCCCGTGTCCAGTTTAGGAGGGGGAGGGATAAAACGACTTGGTGGGCACCTGGCATCTATCCAGGGCTAAATAACCACAATTTAGAAGAAATGCTTATGCTGTGGAGGTGTTAGCAGCTGAAATGTTCTTTTTGTCCTTCAACTTAATCTAAGGTCACGCTATTTGGCTTCATGGAACAGACATTATCTGAAAGACAGTTTCTGCTACAGGCGGGTAGGCTTTTCTGTTGGTATATGATATGTGGGCATATCAACTGTGATTGCTTCTGGTGGAAACTCATCACTCCAAGGAAGTGTCTTTACATCACTCTGAAAAATTTCTTTGATTTGCTTTCCTTTTTTTTTTTTTTTTGTTTGTGTGATTACCAATCAGGATAAAAGTTACACTGTATTTATAATGAATCTGGATTTTTGCATATGAAACTAGTTTATCTTACCTTGCCATATGCTTACTAATTGAAGACATTTTAAAGTGATGCTATATACTAAATTACAGGTGGTGTACGAACTAACCTATTTTGAAGCCATGTGATTGTGTACATATAAATGATTTTTATTGTCAAAAGTACAAGAAATTTTTACTCTATGTAAAACCTTCTTCTGCCAAACAAATAATAATGTATAAGAATGATATTTAGCTATAATCAACTTCTGAAACATTTTGAACAAGGATATCTCATTAATATTTACAAATATCTACAGAGTGGATGTCAGGAGGTTGAGGCATCGTGTTTTTCTGTTGTCTGCAGTGACAGGACAAGGGGTAATGGAAAAAAGATCGAACACAAAAAGTTCCATATAAACATAAGGAAAAACTATTTCGCTGTGAAAGTGAGTGAGCCCTGGTCTAGACTGCCCAGGGAAGATGTGGAGTCTCCTTCTCTGGAGGTTTTCAAAACCTGCCTGGATGCATTCCTGTGTGACCTGAACGTACTTTAGCAGAGGCGTTGGACTAGATGATCTCTAAAAGTCCCTTCCAACCCCTTCCATTTTGTGATCCTGTAACATTTCAAAAATTCTTCAAATCCACAATACAGCAGAACTTCATTAGGCTGTTTTCTAGATCAAACAGTAAGAAAGTTACAATTGTATGTTAAAGGCTGCTCTGCTTTCTTAGAACCATTATTCACCAAATATGCAAAAACATGTCAGAATATGAAATAATGGAAAATTCTTGATATAGATGCTCTTCAATTCTGGATTCTTTTTTGGAATTTCTGTGTCTTATAAATTCTAGAAAACTTTGATATGAAAAATATATGCATAATTTAAGAAACTTACAGCTATCAGTAGGATTAAAAGCCAGGCTACTACGTTTTACCTTGGCTCATATTTGCCTTGATCTTTTGCACTACTCCATATTTTAAATAAAAAACCAAGAGAATATAAAAATTGAGAGGTAAAAACCATAATCAGGCGGGAAAATGTTTGAGAAAAATAGTAAATAACTGATGTACGTAACTGTTCTAGGAAGTAGCATGAGTACTTTGAGATACGGAGAGGGAGAAGAGTAAGTGTAATTGTGAGTTTGAACTGAAAAGTGTCTAAAGGGATCATTCAGAAAGTATTTTAGACTAGCAAACCATCATTGCTCTGTACAGCACAATACCTGGAGACTGAATAGAAGCTGTGTATTAAATATGTTATAGTAATTTTCTATGACTGTGTATATACATTCATAAGAAAAAAAATGCTTAGATAGTCTGAACCATATGCAAAAGATATCTTTGATTATGAATCCTTGTAAAAAGTGTTAATTTATATATTAACGTTAGATCCTGTTATGTGTAGTTGAAATCTCCCTGGCACATAAGTGACCATGTGTGAGCTGTGGATTATGTCCTCATGGAATATCATTCTGTCTTATTTTTCCTTTTAGGAGCTATTTTCTAACTGCTACATTTGTAGGCACTGAGTAAAGACTGTGTGTTTTTTTGATAGCTAATAATATAAATTCTTATTGCTGAGGATGTTGCTTGCTGTTCTGAGCATTCTCTTTCATAGTTACAAGATTTGTCTCTAAGCTTCTGTTGGTAGTGATCCCAATGTTGTACCTATGCATTTAAGAGGAATATAGACATTATCTACATTTATAACTTTTCTGTGTATCCTTGTTTAAGTAACCCTAGAATCTTCCTAAATGGTATTTATCTTCCTAAAAATGACCCTATGAGCCATGTAGAGCACATACTTTATTGTATAGGAGTGAAGAGCTCTCAGGACTACTAAAAATTTGCTTTTTTCAGTTCTCTCATTAGAAAGGATACCTTGTTCAAGAGATACATCTTTGTCCTTGTGTCTACATTTAAAGAAAATCCAGGTAGGGATTTGATTCACAGTTGTATATGTTAAAATAGCTGTAAGCTCTTCTGTTATGTTGGATACATTGACAATGTTACAGAACGCTCTAAACAGCATGCAATTGCAGGAGTTGTAATGAACATATGATTTCTATCAGATATCTGACCGTTCATAGTTCCACTAGTGAAAACCGTAAATTCTATTTTGTTCTTATTATAAGAGAGGCAGTTGCTTTACTAACAAACTGATGTCCAAAAAAATGTTATTGTAATATCTTAAGTAGATAACGCTATTACAAACTGTTGGATCACATTTGGTGCACTGCAGGTGAATTAGGTCAATACTATGATGTTTATGAGATAGTTTAACTTTACAGATATGTAGCATGTATAAGTGCAAAAGGTCATATATATTTTTATGTATAAATCCCAAATAGAGAGGTCATTTTTCTTCTCAGACCAGCAATTTCCTTTGGTGGCCTACTGAGGCTACCATATATTTTACCTTGTAACCATGGCAGTGCAGTAATTCTCAAGTTGAATCTTTTCAGGGATCACAAGTTACACCCGCAGCAGGAAGCATCTGACTGAAAGGCAAATCATGATCTTCTGGAGAGAGAAGGCATGCTGTGTAATTCTGAGTTCAGTGTGGGTCTAGCTGGAGGACAAGATTAATAAATTCCTTCCTGAAGGCAGCTTTTTTCCTGCTGCCTGGAGTTACAATAGGCATTTTGTTCAACTGCTAAGCTTGATTCTTTAGAAAAAGCACAGAACTTACTTGTTAAAATCAAATAAAAAATGCTAATAATTCTTCTACTGCTCTCCTGGTAGCCCATGCTGATTTAAGAGTTTGCAGTGTTGTTCTGAAAAAAGGAGAAGATATAGTGAATCTATTCACTAATGTTTTAAAACTGTGACTGTGAACTACAAACAGAAAATTAAGGTATTAATGAGTGAAAGAGGAAAGTTATTGTTATATTTAAAACACATTCTAATTCATTGTAAATCAATATATCTGCATCTCACTCAGCCCTTAAACTGACTGCTGTATACATCATGTACTATCTATTCAGCAATAATTGTAAAAAGATGACATGATAATGCTTGTGAGTTGTATTATTCTATGTACTCTGCATCTATTAATTTAGTGTATTTAAAATTTAGAATATCACACAGGTTTTTGAACTGTTTTGTGCCAGATCACTGTACAAGCATACAGAAAACCATTTGTGTACAAGAAGCAATTTCTCTTTTTTTTTTTTTTCACTGAGGGTGTTTCAATCTTGTCAGTTATAGAGCTGTGCAGACACCACCTGTTCTACCATGGTAACAACTTGTATTTAAAATTCATCCAGAGAGAACTACCTGAAAACATATTTCAGTCCTTCATTCTGCTATGACCTTGATCCAGCTTACATATAAATTAAATTGATTGTTTTCAAGTAATTTCTTTTTGATCTTATGTATGTGTGACTGGCAATAACAGTTTTCTTGCCTGATAATAACAATAACTTGCTTATGTTTGCTGCTGTCCTGGAAGATAAAGTTGTGACTGGACTTGATTTATCCATTAGCAGTTATATTTTCCTCAACTAAGGGGTCTGTGCCTGGCTCATATTAACCTAACTTTAATGCTCAGAACAAGGATCTTTTGGAATATTGTACAGCAAAATGGGTAGTCATCCATCATTGTCATTTAGCCCCATATAAATAAATATTTTGTGATACCATAACTTTGAGAATGTAGCCTTCTGGATTTTTGCATACATTAAGAGTTTTTGTGTGCTTTGGACTTATGTAGCTGGATTTAAACACAGACATAAGAGAGATGCTGGTAGGAAAAATCTTGTTTCTCCAAGGAAACTGGAAATGTGCCTTTAGAAGTATGTATTTATTGCTAAGTAGTATGAACTTTTGTGCAGGTACATGATAAATTTAATGTTTGCCTTGTTTCCCCCCGTTTTTGGATGTAAAATGCAAAACATAGTTGATAGAATTGGTTTATTGTCAAATTATTGCATTAAAAATTTTAAATGTTCATATTTATGAGAAAGCTATTTCTTTTGTATGTTGCTTCAATTTTGTTTGTGACTTCAATTTGTTTAATTTTAATGCTTTAACTCATCTATTATCTTGGCATCTATGGATAAAGCAAGTTTCTGAAAGCAAAGTTCGGTATGCAAATGGACTTCTAACACTACTTGTTGCTCGAGAGGGCAAAATAAATTTTAAAATTTTTTTTAAATTTTATGGATTTAAAAGAAACCGTAAGTGAGGATTCGCTTCCTAGCTTTTTACTGTAGAGTTAGTCATCAGCTATGGTCAGCAATTACTGCATAAAAATGTTCAATGATTTGCAGATCCTACAGTAAGCTAAGTTCTGTCCCATAGAATACTTTCATTTTAAACTCTTTCCATCCTACTTACATTAAAATGCTGTACATTTATGTCCAGTCAGATATCTTCAAGGCTAGTATGTTTTTTTTTTTCAGGAATGTAAGCATTTTGAGATTAAATATGGGGAGACAACTGTTGGAGCTGAAATTTCTAGAAATTAGACGCATTTCTTCTTCAAAGGGAAACATTTACTACAATTGCACTTTCTTCTCATGGCAGATTCTTGTAGTGGCTTGTTACCTTAAAGCACCAGGTTTTCACCAGTTAAAATTTTTTTTAATGTTTTCCTTTATATACATAGTAAATATTTCCTAGAAACTAATTACATCTTTTAAAAGCATTATGGCTTTAATTGCTTTTCCCATTTAATAATAGTGTGTTCATTTTCTCGTTTATGTAGGAAGAAAGGCAATATGTGGACAATGAGGCTTAATTGTGCTGCAACATCATTAACTTATTGGGGAACTGCTGGGAAATTAATTGTGCAGTGTGGATCATCATTGTTTTTTCAGTTCTGCCTAGTTGTTCAGGGATTATGCTGGTTTTTCTTTTTTTTTTTCCCTACTGACTTTACTCCAAGTTCCTAAGACCCTGATATCTTAGGGTTAAATTGTTACTAGTGAAAAGAGATTGTCTTCCACTTGTGATAAATACTAAAGGTTTTGCCTGCTGTGTTACTCAAGACATTTCCAACTCCAGTTTATAAGAGAGCTCAGTCCTCTTATGAAATGAAAATTTGACTGGACATTTGCCAGGATTCCACAATTTAAGTCATACTTTATCTTCTTATCTTGCAAACAGAGCACAATCATTTGAATATAATATTTCAATTCAAATAGTCACTTTGAAGTCCTAAAGGAAACTAAATCAGTGCTCTGACCACATACGGTCCTACTGTCATCAGTAGATGTAGGGTGAGAAATGCTGATTTATCAGGAAGGTGATGTGGGATTGCTGGCACATCTGTAGTGAACTGTGATGAGTACCTCTGCCTCCACCATACAGATTCCATATAAATTAGTAGATGTCCCTGACATCTACTAACAGCTTCTTCCTTCCAGCAATGTAATTCTTCTATGGTACTTGTTATAGATCATAGAATGATTTAGATTGGAGGAGACCTGTGGTGGTTAGGCCAATATCTACCCAGTCATAATATTACTCCCCCTCCTACACTGGACAGGAGAGAAAGAGAGGAATATAACAAACTGCT
>WBNH01010573.1:0-11864 GCA_013401255.1 Urocolius indicus | reverse complement strand
CTGCTCCATCCTGGGTCCCCTCACGGGATCACAAGTCCTGACAGCAAACCTGCTCCGGCGTGGGCACCTCCCCCACAGACTCCCAGGTCTTGCCAGGAGCTTGCTCCAGGATGAACTTCTAACAGAGTCACGGCCTCCCTCAGGCATCCACCCGTTTCGGCGTGGGCACCTTCCCCACGGGCTGCGAGTGGATCTCTGCTTCCCGGTGGTCCTCCATGGACTGCAGGGGGACAACCTGCTTCACCATGGTCCTCACCACATATCGCAGGGGAGCCTTCTTCTCGGTGCCTGAGCACCCTCCTCCTCCTCCTTCTCCACTGATCTTGGTGTCTGCAGAGATATTTTCACATTCTCTCTCCCTGTTGCTGCTGCAGTTCTGCCACTGTGCAACAACTTCTTCTTCTCAAATATGTTATTCACAGAGGCGTTACTTCCACCACTAATTGGCCAGGCTTGGGTCAGGTGCAGGGTCCAGCTTAAAACTGACTGGCCCTAACCCTGTCAGTTACAGAAGAAGTTTCTGGCAACTCTCTTTGTTTAAAGAAGCCACCTCTCTAGCCCCCCTGCTACTGAAAAACCTGTCCCATGCCAAAACCACTACACCCTACCATTCCTTGATTCTTATGTTGAGGGCCTTAGAGCTGTATGCAGTAGTATCAGTGGGGTCTC
Source organism: Urocolius indicus (assembly GCA_013401255.1). Lineage (NCBI taxonomy): Eukaryota > Metazoa > Chordata > Aves > Coliiformes > Coliidae > Urocolius > Urocolius indicus. Next base: position 11,195 of record WBNH01010573.1, on the reverse strand, counting down.
ATGGGACCAGAGGTGAAGAATCATTTTCATAGATCTGCTGTGCGTGCTTCTTTTGATGCAGCCCAGGATACAATTGTCTGTCAAGGCTGCAAGCACATATTGATGGATCATGTTGAGCTTCCCGTAAATCAACACCTCCACGTCATTCTCCTCAGGTCTGCTCTCTATCCACTCATTGCCTAGCCTGTGTTTGTGCTTGGGATTGTCCTAATAGATGTGCAGGACTTTGCACTTAGCCTTTTTGGTCTTCATGAATTTTGCATGAGCCCACCTCTCAAGCTTGTCAAGGTCCCTCTGAGAGGCATCCCTTCCCTCCAGCAGGTCAACTGCACCCTACAGCTTGGTGTCAGCAAATCTGCTGAGGGTGCACTCAGTCTCACTGTCCATGTCTGACAAACATGTCAAAAGGCACCACTCCCAACAACAATCCCTGAGGAACACCACTCTTCACTGATCTCCACTTTGACATCAAGCAGCTGACTACAACATTTTGAGTGTGATTATCCAGCTAATTTCTTATCCATTGAGTAGTCCGTCCATAAAACTCATGTGTCTCCAATTCAGAGACAAGAATGTTCTTCCCATTCATTTTGTGATTTTTTTTTCTGTTTAAGTATGGTACCATCTAAAACTTTTCATGGTACATATCGATGGCAATTGTTTTGTAATTCAGCATAGTTTAAAAATGACATTTTCTAGTTTTACACATGTACAACATGGATATAATTCAGTATGTTCTATAAGAGGAAAATATGAAGTAAAGTTTCTCATTATTTTTTTTGTGAAATTGGCATAGATGGAATTCCAGACGAAACAGTTACAGAAACTTCCTGTATTACCATTGTAGTACAGTACATTTTGTAAAGCATTAAATGAACATGTCTAATACTGCATATGCCATTCTCTTATTATTATTCTACTGAATTAAAGGTGGGTTTTTTAAAACTTATTTTTCCTTATAATTCTACATGTGTGTGGTAGAGAAGACAATTTTAAAAAGCGTATCCAAACTGCCCTTCAATCAGGAAATGGTGAGCTTTATGATGCTTTTACATTTCTGTGTGGGTTTTTTTTTCCATACTTTTGGACCAGAAGGCACTTTTTTTTCCCCCGTGTACTTTTGCCTTGGTGAATATGACATGCTGAGTCTTAAGGACTTTTGTAATTTAGGGTGGCTTTTCTGATACGCAGAATCTAGGCCCTGACTGTCCTGAAATTAAAATCCAAGAATATTGTCCTCATCTATAGAGATAAGTCATTGCTGAAGGACTGAAGGTTTTTCTGATTGAGAAACACTGTCCTAGTGCTCAGAAGTGCACCTTTAGCTAACTAGACATGAGATGAAAGGTTACTTGTATATGCTGTTGTGTGAAGATTTATTAACAGTGAAAACCCAAATGTTTCTATCTGGGGACTCAGCTAACTAGCTGCAGTTGCATGTTGTCTTGTAGAGTTCAATTTTTGAAAATGTAGGTCCTAGTATTTTGTGAACTGATGTTGGGAGTGATTTTTGTTCTGAAGAAAGCAAGGTTTGTTTTTATTAATTTTAAAAACCTGTATTTTTCTGTCTACTTTCTTGGTTAGAACCTAGAAGTTCTCAACTCCTCAAAGCTGTAGCATATGTGCTGGAAAGATACCCACTGGCTCAGAAGTATGCTGATTTTTGAAAGCAAAACAGCAGAATATTTTACTACAGGACATCTATCTGCATCCAGCCTGAAGCTACCTACATACACACTAAGACCATAGTCTGTTTTCAAAGAAATATTTGCAGAGAAGTAAAGCTGGTGTAAAACTGGTGCTGGTGTTCTCCTGAATGATAATACTAAGATGTATCATTAATTGTAAAAGACAAGTTTTACACAAATTATGAGAGAAATGAATGGCTGAAATGAGTTGAGAAATAGAAGCTCTTATGAACTATTCATCCTCTCATAGTCATAAGGGGAAAGTCAAGATGTGGATGAGAGTGGAATAGCTTTCCAGGATACCTTCTTGTCAAATTTGAAAGACTCAAATGGATTTCAGTTTCCACTCTTTTAGGACATAATCCTCTCAGTACTAAACCCAGAGCAGATGCTCTTTTCAAGAGAGTGGAGTTTCTTTTTTTTTTTAATTGATGCTTTTCAGCTTTTTTTTTTTTCAGCCTGAAGTTTTGATAGTCTTCTCAACACATTCTGCTAAGTTTGTACCTTGAAGGAGAGAGTAAGGTTATATTCTGTCTCCTGTTCTGTGAATGTGTTGCATCTGCAGAGTTCTGTCTCTTTCTACCTAGAATTTTTACAATTATCTCTCCAATCGTTCCTATCTTCTATGACATTAAGACACAAAATTCTTTACACTTAGTTTCAAAAAGCTGTAACTGAAAGGCATGTTTACATACTATGGTAAAGATTCCTGGCTTCCAGCAGTATAGTGGTATGGGGTCAGTGAGGGAAAAGTGAATCTGCTAATACAGAACAAACAGTTGTGATAAAGACGTTATTTATTTCCTTATATAGGTATGAAAACACAAATTTGCAATGACATTGCAATATATGAGAATCATAGAATCATAGAATGGCAGGGTTGGAAGGGAGCTGATCTAGATGGACCTGCTTTGGCAGGGGACTGGACTAGATGATCTCTAAAAGTCCCTTCTAACCCTACCATTCTATGATTCTATGATTCTATGAAACCTGGAGAAAGATCTTATCATAGATTTACAAATAACAGACAGTCTTAAATATTAACTTATTCAACTTATGATAATCGGTTCAGTTTAGAGAAAGCACTTTCCTGTATATAGATTCTTAAGATTTTTAAAAAATGACTAAAATACCAATCTAATTAATAGTAAAACACTTGTTATTTGAATCAATAATTTTCAATTCTAAGTTGTTTTTCATTGTTTCCCAAATTAGATCAATGTTTATGATTGAATTGCAAAATTATGGACATCATCAGAAGTAGACATCATCCACTCTGAATTTCTCAATCCAATGCACCTCGTGACATTTTGATTAGTGAGAGAAGTTATAATTATTTGTCAACGTAAACTGTTCCTACTTTCATAAGATTTTGTCCCAAATTTCTCAGTCATACTCAGCACTAATACAATTTGTTTTCTTTAAGTTTAGTTTTATCCCAAACAGATTTTGTGCAGCCAACAACAAAGCATATTTTTTTTGCCTTGCTTATATGATTACTGTCAACATCTGTCAATGTTTTCATGAACTAGGCTCTTTACATTTCCTACTGATCTATTGCTTTATTTTAATTTTGCGGTTTTATTGTTTATGCTGACTGTAAGTAGATAATCACATTAAAAATGGGTCCTATATCTATTATTTTCTATCACAGCCCAATCATAAAATCAGATCTTTGACTTGAGCCATAACACCATGCTGCTGAAGACAAATTTATCTTTACTGAATCTGGATGCATTTTTCTGTTCACTTCCAAAGCTAATGAACTGCTGTGTATTGTAAAGCACAGAGGACTATTGTAAAACTATTGCTAAATGCTCAAGAACACTTGATAATCTAATCAGCAGCACAGGCTGGCCATTTAGGGTCATAAAAAGAATTAGCATCCTTAAGTAAAAAAAAAAAAGTCATTTTTAAAGTCTGTGAAGAGGTAATTTTGCTGAACCAAGTTCACTTATAACTAGAAATTTGAATTAAGTATTAAGACTGAATATTAATAACTAGGCTATGCAGCTACAAAGGAGTGTTAATGAAGAAAGGCTTTCAAAGGCTGGATTGACATATTTAAATCTCAGGAGAAAAAAATGCAATTTCAGTAAACTGAATTTGGTTTAACTTTAAAGAAATTTTAGTTTAGCTATATTTCATCTCTGAAGTTTTAAGTGAACTGTGATGTCTGCTGAGCCATGATTCTCTACAGAAGCATTGTCATTTCTAATGATTTTGTATTCACAGTCCTCACACTTTGTACCTGGCTCCAATGCAAATAATAATAATAAAAAAATCTCATTTTTTTTGCAATTGCATTTGATAAGTTATCAACATGCAGTTACAGATCCTGGCATGTACAGATACCAGCATTGTGGACTTGAATGTATATTGATGTAAAAAGTTGTGTATAGACAGGTCACAGGAGTTTCCCAATGAAAATTTTGCTATCACGGGTGTTTCCAGACCAATCATGTCATCCAATGTGTATCCAGCAGTTTACAGTATAATTCTGTTTGCCTCTTACTGTTCAATTAAAATTAAAAAATGGTAATATGAACACTCAGTCACACATGACTGCTTAGTTACTTTATGTGAAGACATCATTTCCATTAGTTCTGTAATTTATTATGCTCATCAGTTTGTGGGGTTCTGTTTTTTTTTTCTTTTTTTTTTTGTATTCTTTTTTCCTTCATTAGTGCTGTCTTTTTGGATATCACCGACTGATCTCTCCTTTCCATTTATTCCTCATGTATTTTAAGCCTCAAGATTTTTCCTAAATCTTCCTAGATTTCTTCCTGGGAACAAGTAACCATCAATGCAAAAATTTTGTTGCTTTAAGGTTTCCTTCTTTCTCTTTTTATTTTTAACTTAAATTCTTTTTCATTCTGCTTTCTAATATCAATTATTGCCTGTTCCAGGCCATCTTTTTGAGGGCATAGTCAAAGTCCTCAGAAATACACACTATGAACCCTTGGCTGTACTGCGACTTCCTGATGTTTCTCCAGGATGAGATGTGAGTTCCTCACTTACTTTTGCAACAGTGCTTATTTTAATCTCTCTCTTACTTCAGTAAGGAACAGTTGGTTTCCTAAAAATTTGGTTTAGGATTTCAGTCACTGAATATTGAACACCAACAGTCTGAAATCATCAGTACAAAGAGACATTTGTAAATGACATTGATGCTGAAATGTCTTTTCCACGAACTATTAATAGAGTAATTACAAATGACAATGAGTCACATAGTGGGTGATTCACTGACAGAAAGAAGGCCTATAAATGTTAATCATCTTTCATAAAATACATTCTGCAAACCATATTTCTGACTTGTGATTTGCAAGGTACTTTTAGCTTTCTCAAAAACTTGAAAAATCAAAAGCAACCTGGAAAAATGTGTCTGCCTCAGTTTAGAATTACTGTCTAATGTTCTGGAAAGTTTTTAAAGAGTTTTCTCCTGTCAAAACTCCATAAAGTGGTTTAAGAATAAAATAAGAGTTAAAGAATTTGAGAGTAAAAAAGAGTTAAGCCTACTTTTCTGCATACTTTGGAAAACTTTTGCACATGTAATGTAGTAATGCTATTTATCTGTAGTCCTGTATTTATCCTTTTTTAATGTACTTCCTTAACCTGGCCATTAAACTGCCTGTTTAAGTACTAATTTGCTTCAGTGGTTTCCAGAATGTCCTGCTATTTTCACCTCAAACTCATTAACACCATTCCTTTTCCACTTAGATGGTTCCTCTAATTTTTTTTAAGAAAGTCGCAATCAGTTCTGAATGACAATTCAGATCATCTGTTTAATCATAGAATCATAGAAGAGTAGGAGTTAGAAAAAACCACCAGAGAGCCCTCAGTCAACTCCCCTACTAAAGCAAGTCCATCTAGATCAGTTCACATAGGAATGCATCCAGGCAGGTTTTGACAACCTCCAGAGAAAGAGATTCCATAGCTTCCCTGAGAAACCTGTCCCAGTGCTCCCTCACCCTCACAGTGAAAGATTTTCCTTAAGTGAAACTTTTTGTGCTGCAGCTTATGCTCATTACCCATTGTCCTGTCACTGGAAACAACAGAAAAAAAAGTAGTGTTTCAACCTCCTCACATTCACAATTTAGATATTCGTAAATACTAATCAAATCCCCCTGCAGTCTCATTTATCTAAACTAAACAGTCTCAGATCCCACAGCTTTTCCTCATGAAAAAAAATGCTTGTCTCCTGATCATCTTGATGGCCCTGTGCTGGGCTCTCTCCAGAAGTTCCTTGTCCTTCTTGAGCTGCAGAGCCCAGAACTGGACACAGGACTCCAGATGAGGCCTCATCAGGGCAGAGTAGAGGGGGAGAAGAACCTCCCTTGATCTGCTGGACACACTTTTCTTGATGCATCCCAGGATGCCGTTGGCCTTCTTGGCCATGAGGGCACATTGCTGGCTCATGTTCAGTTTATTATCAACCAGAACTCCCAGGTCTCTCTCTGCAGAGCTGCTCTTCAGCAGGTCAATCCCCAGCTTGTACTGGTGCATGGATTTTGTTCCTCCCCAGGTGCAGGACTCTGCACTTGTCGTTGTTGAACCTCGTGAGTTTCCTCTCTGTCCAACTCTCAAGCCAATCGAGATCCTAGTGAATGGCAGCACAACTTTCTGGGGAATTGGCCTATCTTCCCAGTTTGGTGTCATCAGCCAACTTGCTGAGGGTACACTCTGTCCCCTCATCCAGGTTGTTGATGAAGATGTTGAACAAGACTGGCCCCAGAACCAATCCCTGAGGAACCTCACTGACCACAGGCCTCCAACTTGACTCTGTTCCATTGATCACCACCCCCTGGGCTCTGTCATTCAGCCAGCTCTCGATTCACCTCATTGTCCACTCTTCCAAGCCACACTGCCTGAGCTTTCTGATGAGGATGTTATGGGAGACAGTGTCAAAAGCCTTGCTGAAGTCAAGGTAGATGACATCCACTGCTCTCCTCTAATTTACTCAGCCAATTATACAATCATAGAAGGCTATCAGGTTGGCCAAGCAGGATTTCCCCTTGGTGAATCTATGTTGACTCCCCTGATAACCATATTTTCCTCTGTATGTTTATAAATGACATCCAGGATGAGCTATTCCATCACTTTTCCAGGGATGGAGATAAGGCTGACTGGCCTGTAGCTTCCAGGGTCATCCTTCTTGCCTTTTTTGAAGACTGGCATGATATTGGTCTTTCTCCAGTCCTCAGGCACCTCACTTCTGCTCCATGAATATTCATAAATTATAGAGACCAGCTTAGTAACAACATCAGCCAACTCCCTCAGCACTTTTGGGTGCGTCTCATTCAGGACTCATGTTGGTGTCCACCTTACAGGTTTCTAACCCCATCTTTATCCATCAAGGGAATGTCTTCCATTCTCCAGATTATCTTACTGTCCACCAGGAACTGGGCTTCCTGAGGGCTGGCCTTGGTTGTAAAAATGAGGCAAATAAGTCATGCAGTAGTTCCACCTTCTCTGCATACTCTGTCACCATGGCACTCACCTTATTCAGCAGTGGGTTCACATTCTCTTTAATCTTACTTTTGCTACTGAAGTACTTGAAGAAGCCCTGTTTGTTTTCCTTTGCTTTCCTTGTCAGGTTTAATTCTGACAGTTTTAGCCTCCCTGGTTTCATCCCTATATGCTCTGGCAACATTTCTATACTCTTCCCAAGCAGCCGGGCCTTTTTTTCCACCTTTCATAGACATCTTTCTTCTCCTTGAGTTGCTCCAGTAGCTCCTTGTTCATCCATGCTGGCAAAAACCCACAACTCTTTCACCCTTAAGGAGCCTTCCCTTCAAATTTTACAGCTATGATTTTCTCTGTCATTTATTATTATTCTGGGATATCACACATTTGTTGTGGAAAATGTAAACAAAAACTGAGGAGCAAAGGTAGACATTTTAAATAGCTATAGAGGTATTAATTTAACTTCATAAACCTAAAAGCTCCTAATGTAAATGTATTGGCACAAATACTCATTATACATGTTGTTTCTTGAAGAGTAACGTTCTGGAAAACTGAGCCCTTAATTAGTGTCATACATAATAAAGCCATTGTCAACTCTATATTAATTTAATTTGTGCAATCCTTTTATCACACACAGTCAAGAAATAGTGTCAGTTGTTGATGAAGACATTAATTACAGAGTTGATTACAGGATAGGGATTTATAAACATGGAAGAATCTGCATTCAGCTCAAAATATTACAATTATTTACATTGCAAGCCCAGTAAGGTTTTCAAACTCTATAGGTACAGTGTTTTATAGTAAGAATAGGTCTTGAGTGATGGAGACAAACAATGTTTGCTTACAGGGTCCCAGAGCTGTTAGTATTTACAAATTATTTTTATATATGCCTCTACTTATCAGTAAAGATGTGTGTAGTATGTATGGTTGTATGCTTCCACGTATTGCATGTTTGCATTAAATGGTTGCTAACTCGATGGTTGTATTCTTTGCAATATTGTCTTTTTTCCTGGCTTTGCATCTGTGTTACCTTCAATTAAATAAGAGATTTGGAATCTCCACCTGTTTTTTCATAAAAGAGACTATTGCTCTATCAATACAAAATGTTGGATGACCATCAGCACGTCATCGAGATAAACAGTTAGAAAGGCCACGGGTGGCTCTCAATACTACTAGCTGTATTACTTTGCTGTCAGCAATTGTTACAGAAAGGCTATGGTTTTTGTCATGTTTTGTTTTTCCCAGTCATAAAAAATGGAAGTGTGATTACAGACAGCCACTTAAATGTGAAGAAATAAAAGCTGTAAAGCTGTTTGGTAGCAACTAGGCTTGAAAATACAAAAATAGTGATAGTTAAAGCAGGGAGATATCTCTAAAGGAAGGATTATGATTATTAAGGAAGGTATCCATAGCTTTAGCTTTAGCAAGGAGGTTGGACTAGATCTCTAAAGGTGGCTTCCAACCCCTACCATTCGATGATTCTGTTGTATGATTCTGTGATCTTCAAATATATTTTTTAAAAAAATCAAAGACTACCGTGTATTTCCTCGGGCCAGGCTACATGTGGCAAGTAGCGTCTGCCTCTCCACTGACTCAATGTCCCTTGCAAGGGAGTTAGGGCCAGCTGAGGCCGCAGCCGCAGCCGCGGCAGAGGATTTAAATACCTCAAGAGCAAACTCAAGCAGAGTGGCATACTGGTGGGTCACCTGGGAGGCAGGAGTTACTTTGAGCTGTTGATGCTGCAGGCAGCTGTGGTAGCAACCTGGGAAAAATGCGTTTCTCAAATGTGGTGATCCGGACAGAGGTCCCTCATAAACCTGTAGGTGGCCAGGTCTCTGGCTGCAGGGAGTGCTGGGGTCTAGCACTCTTAGCAGATGATGTAAAAGACAACACCTGTGTTTAATGTGATCAGATGAATGACCTACTTAGCCTGGTGTTTGAACTCAAGGAAGAGGTGGAAAGACTCAGGAGTATCAGGGAGTGCAAGAGAGAGATAGATTAGTGGACGGAGAATCTACGATCTCTGAGGTGTAAGCAACAAGTCGAGCCTTCGCAAGAAGCACAGGATCTCCTACCATCTTCTAGCAGGCTTAATAGATGAGACCTAATAGATGGAGGGGAATGAATACAAGTCCCTTCTTGGGGAGGCAGGCAAATCCCTTCCCGGCCACCCATGCATCCCCAATTACCATTGTACAACAGGTATGGGGCTTTGAGAGTTGAGGACCAAGCAACGGAATATGAAGATGTAGGGCCACTTGAGGAGAAGCACAGGGTGAGTCAATCACTGTCATGCCTTAAGACTGCCTCAGTTAAAAAGAAAAGGAGGGTTATAATAGTAGGTGATTCCCTTCTGAAGGGAACTGAAGGCCTCATGTGTTGACCGGACCCATCCCACAGAGAAATCTGCTGCTGCCTCCCTGGGGACTGGCTTAGAGACGTTGCCAGGAACCTCCCTGGTCTGATGCGGCCAACTGACTACTATCTACTGTTGACAGTGCAGGTTGGTACTGACTAGGTTACAGAGATGTGTTCAAAAGTTATTAAAAAGTAATTCAGGGCACTGGGGAGAATGCTAAATGGCTCAGGAGCACAAGGAGTGTTCTCCATCACACCTCTCATGGCAGGGAGGAATACTGAACAAATAATGAAAACGCAGATCATTAATAGGTGTCTCAGAGGCTGGTGCCACTGACACAACTTTAGTTTTTTTGACCATAGTGAAATTTTCATGATGTCACTTCTGGTGACAGATGGAGTTCATCTGTCTCAAAGGGGGAGAAGGATCCTTATGAATGAGTTAATAGGGCTCAGAGAAAGGGTTTAAAACTAATTTTGGAGGGGGAAGGAGATAAAACCAGGCCCGCTAGAGCTGCATCTAAGGGCGGTAAGGTAGTGCCAGGGGTGAGTCCTACATAATCAGTTTCCTTCTTGAGATGCCTGTACACCAATGTGCGCAGCATGGGGAATAAACAGCAGGAGTTGGAAGCCTGTGTATTGGCAAGGGAGTATAATCTGGTGGCTATTGCAGAGATATGTTGGGACTGCTCACATGACTGGAATGTGGTCATAGAATGGCTACGTCCTTTTTAGGAAAGATAAGTCAGCAAGGTGAGCGTGTGGAATTGCTCTTTATGTGAAAGAGCAGTGAGAATGTACTGAATTCTGTCCAGGTAAGGATGAGGGGCTATTTGAGAGTTTGTGGGTTAGAACTAAAGGGCAGGCTAGCATGTGTGACACTGTTGTGGGTGTCTCACAGGCCATCTGATCAGGATGGGTAAGTTAATGAGGTTTTCTACAAGCAGCTGAGAGCAGCCTCAAAATCACAGGCCCTGGCTCACATGGGGAATTTCAACTACCTAGGCATCTGCTGGAAGGACTTCACAGATAGACATAGTCCAGGAGGTCCTTCAGTGAATTGATGATAACTTCTTGATGCAAACGGTGGATGTGCCAACTAGGAAAGAAGCTCTACTGGATCTTGTACTCATGAACAAGCAGGGTCTGGCTGAAGTGATGGAGGTTGAGGGCAGCCGTGGCTGCAGTGAGCACAAGATGGTGGAGTTCAGGATCTTGTGCGATAGGAACACAATACCAAGCAGGATCATAACTCTCAACTTTATCAGGGCCAACTTTGGCCTTTTCAAGCAGTTGGTAGGAGACATCTCTTGAGATAGGATATTAGAGGATAAAAGGGTCCAAAATAGTTGGTCTCTATTCACTTTTTCCAGGCTCAGGATGAGAGCATCCCAGTGGGTAAGAAATCAAGCAAGGGAGCTAGGAGACCCACCTTATTAAACGGGGAACTGTTGAGTAAACTCAAGAGGAAGAAGAGAGTCTACAGATCATGGAAGGAAGGGATGGCCACTTGGGATGAATGTAAGACTGTGTCAGAGGATGTAGGGATGCAACTAGGAAAGCTAAAACCTCATTAGAGTTGTGCATTGCAAGGGCAACAAGAAGGGCTTCTTCAAACACACTGCAGGTAAAACTAACGCTAGAGGCAATGTAGGCCAAATGTTGAATGAGGTGGGTGTCCTG
>WBNH01010572.1:77952-114527 GCA_013401255.1 Urocolius indicus | reverse complement strand
ATTGGGCTAAACCACCACAACCTCAGATAAATTTCTAAGTGTTTTTAAAAAAATAATTCACATAACACAGAGTAAATAAATAAATACATAAATCCTTATTATAATACCTCATCCTCATATGTTAATAACACCTTCAGACAGATGATTTTGGGATGAAAGTATTCTGTCCCTAGGGAGTTTTTCTCACTTAAAAACCCAAAAATGTTATTTTTTTTTAAAGCTTAATGAAAATGTGTTTAGTTTATAAAATAATCATTTAAAATAAATTTTCCAAAACTGGGTGTGAATTATCGCATTACTACATTTTGTCCTCTTCACTCAGTTTCCTGCTAGTGTCTTCTTCAACAAAAGCTCTCTAAATCACCCTTTGAGGGAAAATAAATAAAACACTAATGTAGGGTCTCCCATTTTGGAGAGGGATGAGAAATATTTCCGGTCTCAAGGCTGAAAAATAATTTCTGATTATGTTTAGTAAAGAATTCAGAAACACTATTTTTTATATTAAATATCAGATTCTTTTATTTGATTTACCAGCAAGTTAAGGGAAAAGCTGTTGTTTTTTGGCTACTGCTGAAAGAAAGCACAAGATAATGTAAAACGCTCATGTTTAATATTCAGAAAAGGAAAAAAAGATATTGCCAACCTGCAAAAAGATATAAAACATTCTTAAAGAAACATACCCTGAAGTAGAAACAGTTTCCATTAACTGATCACAGAAATGAAGACTCTGTTACCCCAAATCCAGCAAAATTCTGATAAATAGTTCTCATTTAGAGTCTTAGTAATTGAAAAGTCAGTATAAGCTCTCAATATCAGGTAGAGTTGAATGTTATCTAGCATATATTCCTTTAACAGAACTGTAAAAATGCATGGATTCAGATACATTCACACTGTTACTTTTATTCATGCACATTCATGTATAAATGCATGTATGTATGCATTCAAAAACGAAAAAAAACCCAGAATTTTGTTGACACTCCTGCATTACTTATGTGCTGGAAATCTTTTCCTAGTATTTTTTCCTGGCTATCATTTATGAGGTTTGCTTTATTTATGAGAGATCCCTTTTTACCACAAGATCAGCTGTAATACTTTTGAAGATAATCAGATAATGCAAAAACAAAACAACACAATATTCTTCAAAAGCCTAAGTATTTAAATTTCTATTTATTTACCATTTAACTGGAGAGTCCATCAAAAACCCATTTATAACCTTAGCCATTCCTGAGAAAGCTGAATATCTTCTGATTTCAGTAAGTACATTATACATTCTGGAGTTGAATGCTCTGTACATTTAGCATCAGCAAGTTTATCCAAGTGCTTTAACTAAAGACTTCAGATTTTGCCTTTTACATACTGATCATAAGGTGTCCCGCTTTCTGCTGAGATCTTGGAACTGCATCCTGTGCAAATAAGGTAGCCTTAAGGGTGATCATGGTTGCACTGGGAGAATCAGAATGAGCGTAGACATTCTGTTCATTATACAGAATCACAGACTCACAAAATGGTGGAGGTTGGAAGGGACCTATAAAGATCATCTAGTCCAATCCCTCTGGTCAAGCAGGTCCATTAGGTCACTCAGGAATACATCCAGATGGGTTTTGAAAACCTCCAGAGAAGGAGACTCCACACCCTCCCTGGGCAGCCTGTGCCAGGGCTCACTCACCTGAACAGGAAAGAAGTTTTTCCTTATGTTTAAGTGGAACTTTTTGTTTTCCACCTTTTGTCCATTACCTCTAGTCCTATCATTGGACACAACAGAAAAAAGTGCCACCCCATTCCCTTGACAAACACCTTTTAAATACTTGTAAGTATTAATGAGCCCCCCAATAGTCTCCTCTTCTTCAGGCTAAACAGCCACAGATCCCGCAGCCTTTCCTCATAAGGAAGATGCTCCAGTCAAATGGCCATCTTGGTGGACTCTCTCTGTGCTGGACTCTCTCCAGAAGTTCTTTGTCCACATTGCTTTCCTCAAGTCTGTCCCTGGTAACAGATCAGCACTTGCCTGCTTGTAAGTTCAGCAACTCTCATTTTGAAGGAAAAATTCAGGAGTCAAGAGTCACAGTCACCAAAGTTCCCTCCCATCCTGACTGCTGTATGGCCTGGAGTTATCTTTCCTTCTGGAAAAGGAAAGATATGATACTGCATGAATTATTAGGTCAAGTTTTCCCTCAACATTTTCCCAATAACTTTGCTGCCTTCACAATATACTGCTCACAACACCATGTGATTCCACAAGAAGGTTGAGCTGTTCAACTCAAGGCAAAAAGCAGAAACTACTGTCTGATTTAAAGGCAACTAATGAGCAGCTATCAAAAGGCAATGACTTTTTGCCATTACCAACTTTGATTCGAACAAATGAACTAATGTAGACAGGGTCTGCTTCTCATTGTTAGACATTTAGGCTTAAGCAATCGCTCTTTTAAGGTTACCTGGAATAACAGTCCTAATTCTGATCTCTGGTAAGTGCAAAAGGGCAGCAGCTCCACTGAAGCCCAAAAACAGGCTAGAGTAGAACCAGAATGGAAATGAGAGTGAGCTGGCACACATTGTCATGTTTAGCTGTTCAGGCAATCAACCAGACAGTGCAAATGCATGGTCAGGACCTTGCATGTTTCTAGTGGTTTAACTTGCAGATTTTAAATGTTCCTCACAACGTTATGTGCCCTTAGAGGCAGCTGATGTACCGGGAGAATTTGGGACAGCTCAGGCAATAGCATATTGATTACAAAAGCAGGAGGAAATTGTTCACTGCCAGGTGTGGCAACTCAAACATGTACTCTCTGGTCTGTTTGACTTACAGTAATATTTAATAAATACACTCTATTTTCTTACTTGAAAAGCCAAAGACTAAGTACAGCATAGGTGAATGTTACAGTATTAAAAAAGCTTTCAAATCTTTCAGCCCTCAGAAGAAGCAATTAACTTGTTTCATTGCTTTTCCCCACTAGGGACTGATGATAGCAAACAGTATACTTTTCCTTGTAACACAACAGCACAGAGCCTGCCCCTCAGTTTAAATGGCATTCAAGAAACTCTTTCTAAGTGGAAAAGAATTAACTTTTTTTGCCTGGCCTCAGAAAGCAGGCAGGGAGGCAAATATGGCAATTTCTTACTGAACAGTTCTGTGTACTGAATACTGTTGGAGTCATCTGCTTTCTCCAGTAACTAAAATTTTTATTGCTTTTTGTTTCTGTTATCCTGCTGCTCCAACGCAGTTAAGAGAGACAACTCTGAATCCTACTCCATTTTGTGCAACATAAACAGAATTGATGCTGCAATTACAAAGTCAGATTCTGCCTGCAGTTATACCTTGTAACTCCCATGAAGAAAACGAGTTGAGTACAGCTGAACTCAGAGTGTGGCCTCCAGAATCTTTATTGCCAATGGTGAAACAAGACTCAAGGAGAACCCAGCTTGACTTCTGGGCACAAGGTTGAGTTTACCTTGGTAACTCTGCTACAACATAGTGGTGGATGCTTTATAATAAGAAACAAGGGCAGGTGTGTTGGCAGGGATGGCATTTCATACGGCTTTGTAGGGTAGGAATTTACTAAAGCAGAGAAGGATTCAAACTCTCTAAAGAGCATTTTTCAAGAAGTACATATGTGTTTCCCACTGATAAATGAGAGCCTTACAGCCACTTCTCCTTTTTGAAAATGTAACGTACATTTCCAACTATTTTGGTTTATCTGTAACTGTGAGAAAGGTATAATTTAGGGCTTGACAACACAGGTAAATTGTCCAGAATATCTATGGCAGTATAAACTCTCCTAAAATACCTATCGCAGAAAAAACTGTCTTAAAATATCTTTGTGAACTTGAAGATGTTACTTGTTCTCTGATGACTGGATAGAGATCATTAACTACATCCATTTTTTTCTCCTTAGTCTGCTCCACCAGCTCACCTTCCAAATAATTACAACAATCCTAAAGGAGAGTAAAACTTTCATTTGTTATTAGAGATTCTTATATGTCCTTCGATCGGGTATTTAAGTTAGAAGGCTGGTAATGTTAGGCTTTCCACATAGTTAATATGGAGAGAGAGAAAGCATCCCTCTGTCAACCAACTCCTGATATAAAACACTCTCTGAAGAAATCTATTTTTCTGTTAGCTGTAGAGAATACTTCTATTTTAAATGCCTCCATAAGGTCTAAAGTTAGATGTGATGAAACTAGGTTAGCGTGTTCTTGCAAACAGCTGTGCTGGAAGGGTTTGTTTCACAATACCCGACGTCTCTCAAAGACAAAGCCATTGTCCACAGGTGTAGTTTCAGACCTGTCTACAGTTTCACACTGATCAGTGTGTGCACCGTGCTCCCTCATTTACATGAAAGCCAATGCTGGTGATCAGGTGACTGCAGCTAATGGTTCAAGAGCTGGAACAGTAAACCTACAGAAAGAAAACAAAGCCAAAAAACAAACATGTAATTTTCATTTTGGTCAGATTCCTATACAGACTCATCAGCCTGTCACACCAGAGACAGAGCTGGCACAAAGAAGGTGGTGAGGAACGCACTGACATATGTGGAGGGCAAAACTATCTTTCTGGGTGCCAGCCAAACTTGGATCAGTTCAGGGCAACAGTAAAACTAATTCCAGAAGCTCTGGAAGAGAGCCAGGCCAAAAAGCCAAGATTTTGAGAAGACCCAATATGTCATTTTAAATTCTTGCTAACGCCTTCTTTATATATAATGCCTTTCACTTCAATAACTCTTTTTTGGTTGGTGCAAAGAGCTTTGGTAATAAGGCCCATGCAAAAGAGTGAACAAGAACTTTAAAAGTCTGAAATGGCTTCTACGTAGAAAGCTCTAGCCTGATGAACCATCTGAGGAGGAGTAAAAATTAAAAGAAGAAATAAAAGAAGGTTAAAAAATGCTGAAACTGATGAGCAAACTGCTATGTGTCTCTCATGCATGTGGGCTCTCTACAGCTGAATGCAAGGTGGCTGTCTCGGCTGCAGCACATAACTGCAGGGTTTTGGAATCCATGCTGCCATCTTCCCCCACACTGCTACAGAGAGTAAAATCACTTCATGCTTCACAGATCAGTATAAATGGATTGCATTGACTTCGTATCAGAACACAGCTCAAGGAAAGATAAACGGATGAGCTGCCTGAGCTATCTTACTGAAGTCTACAGCTTCCAAAGACACATCCTCCCCTCCCCCTCCCCTGCTCCATGTCCATCATCTATGTGGTGCTTGGGCAAATATGCATGTGCAAATCTCTGTGGAAGGAAATAGAGGATTGGGATCTAAATTCCTGCTACTGCAGTCTATGCACATCCGACAACATAACCTGGTCCAGAAACCAGCATTTCTCTGAAGTACCAGCATGTCTGAATGAGACAATAGTACATCCCAGCGTGCATCTACGTTCATACAAAGTGAACAGGCACAAAGTGAACTTAGCATTGGCCAAGTCAAAGTTCACTCATGTGACTCCTTCAACGACAGCTATTGGGCTGGGTCCATGAGTCTTTTTGTCCACCTTTTGTGAACTAGTTGGAGGACTATTAAAATCATTAAGAAAAATAGATAATGAAGCAATAATGAAACACATAGTTCACATATCAATTATTAGTAAATTAAATTAAGAGGGGAAATCGATTTTGTTTGTTTTCTTCAAATTGTCTGCTCTTCTTGAGGTCCTCTGAAGTGATTCAGTAGTACCTCCCTCCTGGACTGACCTAGTGCTGGCTAGATATCTGATAGCTCAGGATGAAGGTTTGGAGAGGCTCTCCTAACTTTGAAAGAATCAGATGACATTCTAGGAACACAGAAGTCTTTATCAGAGTTTGGCCAAATGAATTTGTCTGTGATACTTCTCAGAGCCTAACAGTTTGGACCATTACAGCCTCTCTCCAATGGGATTTTAGAAAAGTCTTTCTTAGATATCAGTCTTCTGCTGTAGGCAAGTTTCAAAACCCTCTCACTTTTTGCACTAAGTTCTTCTCTTGTTATCTTTCCTAACATCTTTCTCTTACATCTTTAATTTTCATTTTTTTCCCCAGTCTTTCTCAGTTGTTCAGTTTCAATGACTCCTTTTCCCACTTAGCCAGATGGCCTGTCCCCTTTTCTTCTTGATTCCACATCATGTACCTAAGATCTCTACATCCCTATGGTACACAGAAAAAGTGGCTCCAAGCCTCTCAGCACTTTGTAGCCTATTGATCCTATAGTCAAGGCCTCCTCCATTTCCCTCTTAGTCTTCTGCTTTCCTCGAGCTCCTCTATTTTTTCCTTACACTTTGCCTCGCTTATTTCTGCAGCATTCCATTACTGTGGAATTTATGCTGCTGTCAAGGTCCACCACAAGAGCAAGGGGTATGTCAAGGTGGTCAGACATCCACAGTTCAACATTATTCTTCATTTCTCCTCTCGCTGCACTGAGATATGTTCAATGGCATTTGTTAGCGCTCTGCTTTTTTAATATCTCTCCCATCTTCAGCTTTTATTCTATGAGCTCACCAGTGACACTGGGCACGTCGTGAGATGCCACTTAAAAAACACAAGCATGTTAGTTCTTTGGACAAAGCTCTGTCTGTGTAACAGATCTGGTGTCAGCTCTGCAACACAAGCTGTGCTGACAGTTTCATAACCGTGAATTAACACACAGGTCTGCCAAGGAAAAACAGTAGTGTAATTGGCAGGGTCCCACAGCTTAACTATTCAGCAGTGTTGAGGCACTTGGGGCAGCTATTGTATTTATCATTGCTCCCCACAGATAGCACAGAAACATCACTTTAAATTGACAGAACATGACAGTGAACACGAAATCAATGCCAGATGTGCTCAGACATTACTGAACTCCTTATGCTACTTTGTATGGGTGGGGAAAATAAAGACTTTTTTTTTTCCTTCTCCTTTAGTTTTGTTCTTTTAAAGCGACATACCCTTGTCAGTAACTCAAGATGAAATCATTTTGGTTAGTCTCTTTGCATGCAAAAGTAGGACACTCAGGTTTTCACAGATCACAATCAGAAACCATTTATATAACTCTTCTACTTTTTTTGTTGCATATACAGCCCCATTGTCATTGTAGTAAAATAATCAGAAATCCGTGACATTACTCTAAAGGAGGCAAGAAGTTACTATTTTCCTCCTTTAGAAACAAAACCTGGAGGCCTAATCCAAAATAGGCAGCTATCTGCAAACTGGACACTCACCTAAGGGGTTCTGCTTTTCAGAAAAGGTCCTCACTCAGTCTGTAGAAAGTCAGCTTCTGTGAGGAGTCCTCACTTAGTCAACAACAGAGGCAATAGAATCACTATCCACTAGGCCCTAGTGAAAATGACTTCTATGTTCCTCTAAATGAAACAAGGATGTTTTTTTTTCTCAAGAAATAAAACTCACGTTCATTAATTTTTCTGTAGGGGAAGAAATTTGGCCCTATATTGCTAAACACATTTTACACTGGCTTCCAAACACTTTGTATAATACTGAATGAAGGCAGATTATTTCTGAAATAGCTTTTTGCACATGAACTCTGATTGTATTTTGCTTTCTTTGATCATTTTGTTGCTATGCTATTGATTTTTGTATTAAAGGAGAGACACAATTCTCAACAACATGCATGTTTAAAAGAATGGAAATCTTTCTTCTTTCGTAATTACTTCCCCCTTTTCTGACTCCATTTAATGAAATCTCAAGGGCTAACTGCTACAATTCTTATTCAGGCAAAACTCCCATTAATCCATATATGCTACCATAATAACCTGTTATGAAAATAGTAGTCATATCAGGTTATAGTTTTCTAACATCATTAGGTGGAAGAGGAAGGAGAAGGGAATGGATTGTATGGAAAAATAAGCTTTTATCGTAAACCAAAACCATCTATAATAATTAGCTATATCTGGGAAACATTTATGATTACCAAAAGTGAATTGATTAATTTAAACTAATGTGTCTGTTTTACCATGGCATCATTCAGAGTGCAGAAGGGATATTTTCTCTATTTTTCTTCCATGGGACTCTCTTCTCTTCCTTTCCATTCCTGACAATTCCAATACCTTCACTTGTCAGCTTGATCAAAGTATGATCAAAGTGATTTCACATCCTAAACTCATTCATCAGAAAGTCTAATGAAAGTGTTGAACCCTTTTATTGACAGACTGTGGCACAAAATATGGGGCCTGGGAAAGATCAGCCACCTCTGACTTTCCCTCTTCAGTTGTCATATGAAGGTATTGCTCACCCAGTCACAGAGGGGCCTCATTTTATGCCCTCAATAAAATGGATCCTTGCTAGAAAATAACACCAAAGATGGCTATTCTTCTTCTGAGAAATATTCTCCATCACAGCCTTCCAGAAATCCTGAAAGGTCAGTTCAGCTTTCAGCTACGCATTGCCCATTCCTTTATGCTACAAAAAATTATCAAATACGCAATCAGTGGGATGTCATGGGCCATCATAATTTATAACACTGAAAATACATCTGAGACTGAGCCTACAATTTCTACTCCAGACTGAAGAGCTGTCTTGTTTCTGTGGAAGAAGAGGCAGCCTCAGCAAATTCAGCAGCACAGACGATGGGCAGTAAACACCAGGGATAGAAGTGGTTAACAGACTCCACTAACCCTACTGTTGATTATAATATTGTGGTTTTGATTAAACAATATCTCTCTCTTTTTTCCCAAGTCAACTTTCTGTGGTATGTGATTTATTGATTTCTTCTTCTTTTTTTACAGTTATAAGCATGCTCTCACTTACTCACATGATGCTGAACTGGAACTACTTAAATAGGGAGCCTGTAGTCCATCACAAGAGATTAAGTCAAATCAGTGACAGCAATTTACCACAGAGATTGGGAGCACAAGATAAAACAGTAGTGTTTTATCTTGAAATTATTTTGGTAGAACTGCTTTTTGCCGAGGAAATATAACCTTCCACAGGCAAAAAAAAATCCCAAAGCCTCAAATTCATATTGAATTGCAAGTAAGGTGTGTTCATTTCATCACACAGACTGGATCATTGAGCATCAGTTAGTGATATTACTTTCTCATATAGTATTAACAGTAGAAAAATCCAGTAGCAATACTTCACCCTGCTTAGTGCTGCAACCATAATACTTTAAAATATTTTGAAAACATCTATTTAAGAAACAAAAATGCAAATGAATTATTGCCTTCTAGCAAGGAAGCAATTCTAAAAGTTGTACCAGCTCTAAAGCATAATCTTCATTTATCTCTGAAAAAGACTGTGAAAAAGCAGAATAACATCATTATACTAGAGGGAAGAGAGAAATACAGTAAAAAACTCTTATAACTGCATCAGCTACATCAGGGGACTTCTAGTGACTTGAGAATGTAATGGAAATCATAACACTAATAGAAACAAGGACATAACAAAGAGCCACATAGACCCTCTTGTGTTTAGTCTTCACCAAAAAACGATTGAGCTTAAAGAAACACTAAACTAAACTAGGTCAAAGGAGGTAATCGTAATACAAATCAGAGGAAAGAAAGGAGGAAAAATATCTAGGAATTACAGACCAGTTAATCTAACACTGATTCTCAGAAAAATACTGTGCTAAAATTATAAAACCATTGGTTTATAAACACTAGGCACACACAAAGTAGATAACGTAATTGTGAAGACAAAATTCAGGATCCAGAAAACTACAGGCTGGCCAGCCTTACTTCCATCCCTGGAAAAGTGATAGGACAACTCATCCTGTATGTTATCACAAAACATTCAAAGGAAAATAAGGTTGTCACGAGGAGTCAGCATGGATTCACCAAGGGGAAATCTTGATTGACCAACCTTAGACCCTTCTATGAGTGCATAACCAGCTGGCTGAATAAGGAGAGAGCTGCGGATGCCATCTACTTTGACTTCAGCAAGGCTTTTGACACTGTCTCCCATTACATCCTCATCAGAAAGCTCAGGCAGTGTGACTTGGATGAGGGAAGTGGGAGCATTTAAGCTAATCACTTTAAACATTGTTTAACAAGGTTTACAAATAATTTACAACAACATTTTTGCAGTGTTTTACGTGTAATAAAGCAAAGGGAAATGTTTGCAGTTCTATCCCCTGCCTTTCATTTGCAACTCTGTGCCTTTCAGCTCAGCTGCTGTGGCAGTGTTTTTCCCAGGTCAGAGTTTTTGTCTTTTCTTATGCATCTGTTCTCAGGTTGCTATTCTAATAGTCCTGCATCTGCAAAACCCAATAGTCTTGTATTAGATTTCTCATGGAAGGCAATGCATGAAACTTACCTGTTCTTTCTCTCCCTTTTCTTACTCTCTTCCCCTACAGGTTTTAGTTTATTTTAGAGGATTAATTCAAACAGAAGTGTGAGTAGGTCTCTGCAAAGTACACTGTCCTAGCAAAAAAAGCACTGTGAAAATTCATTGTGTCGTCTTTATTGGCATCACCTGCTGCACTGTAACTTTCACTGTTAGAATTGATGTCTGCCATCAGCCATGGACACCTTAGTAAAGTTTTGTGTATGTAAGCCTGTCTCAGCATCCTTTGTCCAAAATTTCAAATTATATAAAAATAGAAATTGCTTGAGGGTAAGCAGAAAGTACCAGCTGAGATGCTGAAATTGTTATTAGCAGACTGAAGCCTTTTTACTTGTAGACAAAACAAGAAAAAAAATGGAAAATGGATAACCAAAAAAAGTCAGAAATCCTTCTCTTAGTAATGAGCAATTAGGTATAACTACTAAAGAACAAAAAAAAAAGTACAGCAAATATGTTTTCAGACCTACTGAAACCCAGCAAACTTCCATGAGCTTGGGCAATTTCAGACATTGCTTGTAGCTGCTTGTCTGTTTACAGCAGCACTATAGTGTCTGCCACATTCCTGGCTGTGCCAAAACCTATTGAAAAATATATGAAGAGAGTAAAAGAGTAAGGAAGACAGAAAAGCTATTCTAAGAATGGGAAGGAAGACACAACTGAATGAACAGATGCTTCTGTTTCCAGGATAGTGAAGAAGATTGTGATGGGTGCCGCCTTCTCCTTCAGTGTGATCAAGCTGATGAAAATTTGATATGAGCACTGTAGCCTAATGTCTCTGAAGATAGTAAGATTGACAGTCATAAAGGTAAATATAGCTCCCTTCAGCCCATATGTCATGGCATCAATGTTTTACTGGGAACCCCAAAAGGAGTTGACAGATTAAAAAGCCACCATCCTTTCACTATATTTGATAAGGATTTAGATCTTATTTCTAGTCCAACTATATTTGATCATGAATTTCAGCCCTATCCTCTTATTGAGAAGACATGATCTCAATATAGTCTTTTCATCAGAGGAACAGACCTTTATGTCTGGATTAATTAAATCTTTCTGTTTATTTCTTTGTCTACTCTTGTAAACCACTACAAGATGGACTGTAATACTTCCAACATCTTGGACATTTCAAGTAGAAGGCTTTTTCACAATGGATTTGTCTGTGGTCAGTGTAATTCATGGAAAATTACTATTTTAAGACATATAATTATTCCATTTCTCTAAAAGGCTGATGCTAGTCACAGTAGATGCAAGTAACATTATAGAAATATTTTTTCCTACTCATTGCCTGCAGTTGAGTAATTTCTATCTGAAATTATCAGGAAGTTTAATATTTAGATATAACAACTTCAAAATTTGAAGTGGAAAAGTTTACATTCATGCAGCAGTAGTCTGAGCTGCAAAATGACTAATAAAAACCCCATGATTTCTTATTGAACATGGATTTGTGCGTGTAGCAAACGTTCTCTCCTAGATTTAAACTGTATACAATAAAATGATCAGTAAATCACATATCACAAAGTACTACACAAAGTTTATAGTAAATGCTAGTTAATAGACTCTTGGTTAATGGATTCTGAGTTAACTCTTAGTTCTTCCGGCACACTAGGATATGTTACAAATAGTGTTGCTTTCAAAAAACAATATATTATGCAAACCTTTCCTACAGACATGGATGGTTTCTCTTAAATCAGTGTGGTTGTTTATTCCTAAGTGAACAATGACCAAACCACCCAGTTACTCACTCCGCCCCAACTCCGCAGGATGGGGAGGAGAATCAAGAGAAAGTTCTAGAACTTTCTGGGTTGAGATAAGGACAGTTTAATAGAACACTACAAAGAACAGGCAGTTGCAATGATGGTCAAAGGACAAAGAAAAACGAGCAATGCCCAATGTAACTACTCACCACCGCTCAGCCCCTCCGCTCAGCCCGACAGCAGAACTGCAGTTCCCACACTGGCCACAGCACTGCCCCAGCCCAGCTGCTGCCCTTATATCCAGAGCATGAGGTTACATGGGATTGAATAGCCTGGCCACGCCCTCTAGCAGCTGCTGGAGAGAGTTAACTCTACCCTGGCCAAACCCAAGACAATCAGTATCTGTAAAATAAGTAGTCAAGCAAACAATATGCCCAAGTCTTTAAATTATTCATTCAGAGAACATCTGTGGTAGTTTGACCCTGGCTAGATGCCAGGCGCCCACCACGCCACTTGATCACCCACCTCCTCAGCAAGCCAGAGAAGGGGAGAAAATAAGACTAATGTCTCGTGGGTTAAGATAAAAGCAGTTTAATAAAGAAATAGCAAAGCCGCACGCGCACAAGAAGCAAAGCGAAGCAGATAAAGCTGTTACTCTCTACTTCCCATCAGCAGCGATGTTCCGCCACCTCCCGAGAAGCAGGGCTTCAGTACGCATGACGATTGCTTTTGGAAGGCCCAGAATGAATCTTACCTCCCCCTCCTGCTCCTCTCCCCCAGTTTATATTACTGAGCTGACGTCATATGGTATGGAATATCTCCTTGGTCAGCCTGAGTCAGCTGTCCCAGCCATAGTCTCTCCCAAGATCGTGCCCACTCACAGCTATTGGTGAAGGTGGGGGAAAGAATGCTGAAGGGACAGCCTTGATGTTATGCGAGTGGTAGTTATAATATTGATATCAACAAGCACAGCACTGCAACAGCTACTGTGGAAAATCACTACCATCCCAGACCCACTACAACATCAAACAGAAAAAAAAAATGTGCCCTCTATATGAAAGACATTGTAGTAAAACTGTCATGTCGTGTCACAGATAAAGGTTAAAGATATCCTGGGAACTGCCCAACACAGAATGTGTTTTCGGTTTTCAGTGAGAATGAGACAGAATGCAGATGACTGTAAGCAAACAGAAATCACCCCATGGAAGGGGAAGAAAGAAGCACTTTGAGAGGCAGATGACTTTCCAGTTCACAATTTGGAGTGAACTGGATTCTGCGGCAAAAATTTGGAAGAAATCTGTCAGTAGAGTTATAGTGGACCGGAAACTCAATCAGCTGACAATGACCTACCATTGGAAAAAAAGTCTTAATCCTAGCAGTATTAGGAAAGTACCTTGAAGAAACATGGTTTTCCCACCAAGTGTGATTAGGTTGTGTTCCCTAGTGGGCCTCACACTAGGAAAACTGCAGACAATCTGGAGACAGTCAGGAGATTTGGTAAACATATCTACTGGGAGATGAAAAAATGCCAAAAAATTTAGGCAATGTGACAATTGGTTTTGCTAGCAAACAGAAGGCGTATTTAAAACATGGTAACAGACTTCTTACTGTGTAAAAAGCTGTTGTGAGGGAGGCAGTGATTTTTTTTTTGCCTATGTCTATTGTAGGTTTTACTGAATTTTCACCATGTTTCAGGTTAGATAATAGGAAAAACTTCCTACTGGCTCCTTTTCTTTATGCTTTAATGAACACTCTGCACAGTTTCTTATCAATCTTGGGAAGGGCTATTGAATCTTATTTGACTAAGGATGAATTAGGAGACTTCTTGAAATCTCTCCCTATCCCTATACAACCTTAATGTAAACTTGGAGTACTATCAGAGACTAAGAAGCATAGTTTTTCACTTTTGCTCTTGCTCTAAGCCTACGCCTTTCTTCTGTATAAAATTTCAAATTTTATAAAATTATAAATTCATATAAAAATGTTCAAACCATTCAGCAGACCACAGGGAATCCTGAAGAGTCCCTTTTATACTCCAGTGTGAGAGTTTATTATACAATCCGAAGGGATGATAGATAGGCTGAAGTTTACCATGTTCATAACATGTCTGTGAGTTACAGAAAATGAATGACCACATTCTCCATTTAAGTAAAAGAAATTTGCATCTGTTGTTATCTGCACAGTTTCTGAGGCAAGGTGATTGGCTTCCAGCTAAGGGGAATCCTAACCTTCTTCTGTGAAGTCAACAGTAATTTTTTTGACAGTAACATGACAAGTTGCCTCATTTCGTGTCATTTTTGTGTTTTGCTAAAACATTTGGACATGTACTGGTACAATTTTTTAGTTATTAGGTCATGAAGTGATGCAACTTTATGTTTTTGACAAATTCTTATTGCCAGTAGTTTTTAAATATTTTCATACTATAACTACTTCATAGCTTGTAGTTGCTTCTAGAGCAACAGTACTTAAGGTTGGGAACTAAAGAAGAGTTTAATACCCTATTTATGTCCTTCAAAGCACCATTAGCTTTATATTAGGGCTATTGTACCAGACAAGCAACACTCTACTGTCAGGGAATCAATGCTTGTGTTGACAGCCTGAGGGTATGCTCACTACCTTACTTTAATAATGCTGGCTTATTCCCAAATTATATTTATATAGAGTTCTGTTATTTATTTGTTGTTCTCCAAATGCCACTTATAGCTCACAGTTCTTCACATGGTACCTTAGACAATTGTTACTCACTTATGCAATGTGAGAGACATTCACTGTATGCAGCTTCCCTGTACTATCAATTTTGGATCATACCAATGAAATACATCTATAACAGCTTTAAGCTATTTGTCTTTGTCCTTTGCCTGGACTTTTGAAGATGATGAGTCTCAACGGCAAGTTATATGTCATTTACTTAAAGAAATTTCTCAGTGGTAGATGATAGAATACTACAGTAATAAAGACTGAAGATTATTCATAAGACGAACTCAACCTGTGAGTGTTTTTTTTGAAGCTGACATGGTAGTTGAATAGAGTTGACCATATTGCTCAGTAACAGTAATGAAGAGAGTAATGATTTATGATGTTTTTCAGCTTTCTGCCAGACAGCAACATATGTGTAGAGAAGTTAAAGGACTTTTATCTTCAGTTTCTTTAGGTAGCCATTTTTCATAGATGTGATCAAGTGCAAGGATTTGATGTCACTAACCAAGGTTAAATTCCACTTCATACAAATAGGTCAGCTAAACCTGGCTTAAGTGACTGAAAAGAAGAGACGTGCTAGTGACTTGTGCCAAGGACTAAGTGGAGATAGCCTTCTTGGAGGTTGAATAAAAGCTGATTGGCTTGATCATTTTTATTCCAAAATAAAGAATACCTTAACATTCTTCTTATCAAGAGGTTTATTACCAGGGAGGAAGTGTTACAAAACCATTAGTAGTACCTTTCTTTTTTGTCCTGAATTCTTGAGAAGCTCTGAAAAGATGTTATTAAGCACAGCAGCCTTTCAGGGATCCATTCCTTTGCTCATCTTTTATAACAAAAGAGTCCTGAAAACAAGGAAGACATCTGACAGCTTGACTTGGTTTGATGGAGTTCTTTGTAGACTTTTGTTCAACAGGATTTAGTTACCAGCAACTTTGTGTTCCTGGCAAGCTGTATGGTTATCACATTTTCATTTTCTGGCACCACATTGCTGGCATCTTGGTCCACAGCACCCATAAGAAAGGAAGCAACTTGGCTTTTTAAAGTTAACATACTGTCTTACTGTTTTATCCTGGCCAGCTTTGTAGATCTTAGGAACGAGATTTCTGCACACTGGAATCACCCATATTCCAGTGTCCTTAGAGTGCTTGGGTTTTAGTTACCCAGGAGGAAGATCCATATTTTTTAAAAACATTCTTTTAAAGCCCTAGGAATTGTCAGGTTCTGCTGATCTTTTGAAAATGTTAAAAAACCTTCAATTCATCAGATCCAAAGGAATGCTATGATGTTTTCATAAGTATCATAGTCTAGTCACTACAGATTCTAGCAAGGCTTAAGTGCTGATGCCCTAACTTGATAATATATGTAAGGATATACTGATAATGTTTCCCATTGTGTTTGTTTTTAAGATAATTTTACATTGTAGTCAAAGATCAGACACAAAGCACAATCTTCAGCAACTTCTTTTTTTTCTTGTTTTTCTTGTATGATAGACTGGTCATTGCTTATCCAAAACTATTTTTAAGAACAGTTCTCTTGTGTGACTAATATTAAACTCATAAGTACTGTGTCCACAGTTAGAGGTGGCTGTGGAAGAAGAGACTGAGTGAAAGAGGTACCCAGTTATCTGCTAGTTAGGTTCAATAACAGGCAAGACTTTCAGATAGTTTTCTAAAACAAAATAAGGACACAGTAGTAGACAGAGAATAGGACATGATAAAACAGTGTTGGATCAAAGGTACACTATTCAAGATTGTTCTCTTACATTTCTTGACTATCAAAAGGAAGAAATTATATGAGTAAAGTGTTTAGTGTGATGATACACAGAAAAGGATAAATGGAACTGAGTTATTACAAATCACTGTAAGTAACATGAGAAACAGCTAGGAAAGGAAAAAATCACAAGGTGCGTTGAAGTGAGTTGCTAATACAGTTTCTCAAGAATTAGTCTTAGGAAATCATTAATAAATTCATTTACCTGTTTATAAGAAAAATAGTCACAAAAAAAAACACCAGTTACATGAAGCATTAGTATTTTCATTAATGAATTTGATAGAGATATGCTCTTGAAAATTGATGATGGAAAGTTGGGAGCCACTGTCAATATAGAATTATGCTTCTCATGAAGTAGCACTGTGTGACCTTGCAAATTGGAATAATAACAAGATTAAATCTAGCAGTAACAAGGGCAAGGTCATTTCTTTAGGGACTATTCACTTGAACTTTAGCTATATAATGGGTGCTCATGAGTTGTAAATATCAGAGCAAGATCTTAGTATATCTGTTCATCACAGGACGTTTACACATCAATGATTTGATGACCCTGGGAAATACAAAGGTTAGCTGTATAAGTCAGGTGAAGTATTTCTAACAGCCAGTAGTCTTTTATGTAGCCCCTAAAAATACTAGAAGGATAGAATTTCGACTCCATAGCAGTGATATAACCCCAAGGGTAGGGGAGTGATAAGTTAATGAAGAAGTCTTATCTGGAAGAATATGCAAAATGTTCAGTGGAAGATAAATAGGGCCAGGCTTAGACAAGGGTTACCATGAAACAGAAAGATGGTCTCTTTAGTGAGTACTAGATGTTCTTGACATCTTTAGCCTAATGGAATAAGGCCTCAGCAGGGAAATTTGTATTCTGCAAAAATATATAATGCACATGAATATTAGAAAAGAACAATTAAAGTAAAGGCATAATGTTAGCACTAAACAAAAGGGTATTAATGTGCTGTGGAGACTCAAACTGGGAGAAAAATTACGCTCTAGAACATCTCTCAAGAAGGAATAGTGAGTGGAAAAAACCTACTTTAATAAGTTTATAAAAGACATAATGAAACATTTATTTGAAACAGCAGTGGACTGTGTATAGTAGGTCTCTTTCAATTCTGCTCTCTGATGTAGTTCATTTTTTGTAGTGAAAGAAAATAAATCTTTCTGTAATAAATAAGAATCAGAAAAGCTAAAAGAGATAGCAAGCTTTCTTTTCAAAACCAAGATAAAATGTTGCTATTAGCCAGAGACAGTACATTTTCTCTAATAGGGAGAGGTAATTACTCTAGTAGTATTAGTTATCACTAACATTAATTATTGATGCCAAGGTAACATCAAGAGGTCTCAAACAACCTCAAGGCTCCACTATTCTGGAGGTCTGTGAGAACAAAAATAGCAGAAGACATTCTGGTTTTCAAAGAACTTCAGCCTCACTTGTGTGTGATAACTACCCACAATACGGAATCCGTTTCATTTGATAGTGGTGATCACAGTATACCAAGTCAGGCAGGTATGACAGACTGAAGGCAGAACAGAGAGGATAGAAAAAAATGGAAGGAACTGCATGCCTGTGTCTGAAATTTATTCTTTAAAAAAAACAATAGTACACAAGGACAGACAGTATAGGTAAGACCAGAAGAAATCTGACAGTCAGAAGAATCAAAAGAAATTCCAGAGGAAGGAAATACGAGGTGATCACTTTCCTGCTTTTGTTATCCAGCTTTTGTTAACCTGTTGTGAGAGAATATGCTAAGTCTTAAGCCATATCAACAAATCTGAGCTTAATAGACTTTAATGACCTTTAAAGACTTTAATTTGTGTAGTCACTTCTGAAACTCCTGTGAGGCTTGGCCTCATTTTGTGGCAATGGTTTCTACAGCTCAACTGAGTGCTCCCTTTTGCTTATCTTTAAGTTTGCTGCCTTTTATTTGATCTCATGATTCTCATATGAAATGAAACCTTCAGTGACCATTGCATCTTTATTTTCTTCATATGCCTCAAACTTCGGAGATGAGCCGAAGTAGAGGAAGGCAGTTAGCCCAAAATCAATAAGAATGTCTTCAATAAAGTGAAAGAAACAACACAGACATGCTGGGATGAAAAAAAAATCTCACAACCCTGGTTGTGCATGGCTTTCCCTCCATGTACCACAGGCAGATATCCGCACACATTAAGCATAGACAAATACACTTCCTCAGGGATGATATTAATTGACAACATGAAATGGGCAATCTCATAGTTGTGCTAGATTAAGTATTTTTAAATATTCCTCTTTAGGATCATGGACCATCTAAATATCGAAGTAATTTCTTCTAAGTTACTTAAAACAGCATAAAAGCCATGCATGAAATTCATGATCTGAGGTAAGAGAGAACAAAATTTGTTTAGAGCAAAGAAATTGATCAAATTGCCTTGTTAGATAAGACACCAAATTCATTTCTTGTTTACACCTGGATTCAATTAGGCCTGGATTCAGTCATTGTCTGAATCCTTCAGTTCGTTCTACTCAGATCTGTGCTTAAGTATGTATGAAGCTTCAAAGATGTTCTTAGGTGTTTTGCTGCATAGGGACCAATGCCGAAATAAAAGTAAAAGTAGCATGTCTTAGAAACAACCAAAATCTGAGTTTGTCTCCAGACTTCTCAAATATATCTGTATTTTAAGTGCTTAGCCATGTAGACATACAGAACTTAGTGAAACCATCAGTACTGCTCTGGGTGTGTGGGACTGCCTTTATGTGTTGCTAGAATGTCTACATTCTGCAAGGAGATAAAGATTAATGAATGTCTGTAAAAGGCCTCAAATATGTATTGCTGCACAGTCAAAACAATGTTGTTTCTTTTGGTGTATGGCCAGGAATTTCGGCTTTGTTGGCTCAATAACAAAGTGTGTCATGTCAAACTTTCACACCCAGATACACACAAATACCCAGGCTCACATATACTGCATATTACATCACAAGTGTAACTAAGAAAACTGCCTGACAGTTGTACTCATGTGCAATGAGGAGTAGCTCTCACTCTCTCAAGTTCATTAAAATTATGAGATGGTTCTGTAGGAGGGAAGGGATAATGGGCAAAAGGAAAGAGAAATAGGCAAGAAACAGTATAATACGCTGAACAACTAACTTTTCTACTGACGATAAAAATAGTAGCTATTTTTTTCTTGCTGAGTGCTTTCATTTTTCATACTTGGCACAACTTCAATGCCCAGTAAGATAGACAGATCAGCCATGGCATACTGCAAATATTTTACAGGGATGTATGACAACCGGTTTCTCCTAGCCTAGAATAAATCTTAGATGTGTCTGCCTTGCAGAAACAAGATGACAAGCATGCAGAAATTATATTTACTGTTTTTATTACTTTAGCAAAACCAATGCTATAGAAGCAGTATTTTGAAGACTTAAACAAATCAGTTTGTCTGCAAATGTTGATTAATAAGTTTCTATAAAAATTAAACTCCTACACTGATTAGCATTATCACAGTGCATTTCACACATGTATTAAGACAAGGTCAAGAGACCCTGATATAAGCAGGATAAACTTTTGGAAGTGGCTGCTGGTTACACTCAGTTTAACAACGTTGCTCCTCATAAATATCTTAGTGAGTCTCAGGACAGTTTTCTTTGCCTATGAGAATAGTAATATCCAGAAAGAGTGAGCTTCATGCTCAGCAGGGAAATAGGTACAAGCCTCCATCCAGTTTAATGGGCTGCTTAAAAAACAGCTCCTAAAAATGCTCTCTTGCTCATGATGTCACACCAAAACTGAGTTGACTCATGAGATAAAGAGCAGATTGCAAGGAAGGTTGCTCTGTGTGGCCGAGAAGACTGGAGTTTCTTAAAAATTAATGCTGAAAGCAATATTGAATTTTAGACTTGCTTTGCTGTTCAATAAAGACAGTCAGCACAAGCAAATATGCTTTACAAAAATAAACCCACTGAAATTTAAGAAAAATATCAGATTTGGAAGATAAAAAAAATGTTACATCTGTTAACTTCACAACAAATTCGGGGGTAGATAATTTTGAAGACCAGTAAATACTTTATCCTTGCCCTGGATAGTCTAGACAGTAGAGAAACACAAGCACTGTGAGAACTCTCTCCAGCTTGCCAGTTCCATTTTATAGATAAGATGCTAAAATAGCTTCTCAGAAATCACCAGAGAAAGCGTAAGGGACAAGATTCTACATCTTTCTTCTTAACCCTACATTTTATCTCAACAATACCAAACTTTCTCAAATACAGGTTATGCTGGTGCTTCCTTATAAAGAATTTTTAAATATGAGAATCACAGGATAATTTAGATTGAAAAAGACCTTTAAGATCACCAAGTCCAGCCATTAACCCAGCACTGCCACATCCACCACTAAAGCATGTCCCTAAGCATCACATCTGCATGTCTTTTAAACATCTCCAGGCATGGTGTCTCCACCACTTCCCTGGGCAGCCTGCTTTAATGCTCGATAATTCTTTCAGTGTAGAAAATTTTCCTAATATCCGATCTAAATCTCTTCTGTCACATCTTGAGGCCATTTCCTTTTGCCCTGATACTTGTAACTTGGAAGAAGAGACCATCACTAATTGTGCTCCATGCTTTTCAAAGTGTTTACTACAAATCTGTGATGATTTCTACACAGACATTAGGAACCACTCAAAATCTAAGAGGACACATTGTTGGCTGTGGCTACAGTAAGACTGCTGCAACTAAAGATTATGCATATATGAAAACAGTGTTGCTAAAACCATGATGTATTATAAAAGGAGGGCAGAATAACTTCATGGACTGCTCTACTTGTCCAAACAAAGTGTGGAAAGTGCAAAATTATTTTCTTAATAGAGAAAAACAAAAAGAGAGTTATTTAAAGAAGAATTTCTTCTGAACAGTATGGGAAACTTATTACTAACAGGAAGATAGTCTTAATCATAGTTAATAAATTGCAAGCATACTATATAAATACATATTTAGATTCATAGTGCCTCCAAAAGTGAGTTAGATTTGGTTTGTTTTTTTTAATAAATCTACTTTAAATATTGTAAATCTTCAATAGATGGTGCTGTTATCTAAGTTAATATCTTAGCTGATTATCCAAAGCAGCTCCAGACCAATGTGTCTGGAATTTGTCTGTGAGGAGCGTCAACCATCTTTATGATGTCCTTTTTTATGATACATGCTTGTGAGAGGACTTCCATTTGCTTTTCACTCCACGGTAGTGATCACAAACATAGGCAAGTATTCCCTAACAAAACTCCACCTAACAACTGACAGATTTCTGCTATTTTCACTAAAAGTAG
The DNA here is from genome assembly GCA_013401255.1 of Urocolius indicus. Lineage (NCBI taxonomy): Eukaryota > Metazoa > Chordata > Aves > Coliiformes > Coliidae > Urocolius > Urocolius indicus. The sequence goes on along the minus strand of WBNH01010572.1, from coordinate 92,822 downwards.
GGCTATTTGAAACAGGATCATTGTCTGCAAATATGAAACACCTCTCATGGTTTTTCTTCCGTGTTTGGAATGATTGATATCTGGAGCCAATTAGAAGCGTGAAATTCAGTTTCACAGTGTGGCAAAACATTGCAGGATGCTCTTCCATAGCTCAGCATTGTGGAGTTTCTCAGCAGCCTTCTCACTGGCTTGACTTCCTGGAAAACAGTTGTGTGTTTCCTCCACCTACAGACTAGACACAGAATCATCCCCCACAAGGTATATTTTCTAGACATTCCAAAATTACTGCTTTTGATGACAGTATCCCATCTTTTCAGTGATGCTCTTACAAATACCTACAGGAAACTAAACCAGAAATGGCTGCAATCTGACCCTTCATCTGGTCTTAGGATTTCAGTCTCTTAAATGGAATCATTTAATGCTGCCATATAGGTTCCAGAACTTGAAAAACTTAAACAAGATGAAGAAATAACAGTATCATTCAGGAAGTGAAGCATCACTGAGTAAGGTAACATCAATTTCCTCATTAAAATATAGTAAATATTTGTTCGTTTGCTAATGGTTGAAATGTTCTTTAATGACAGCTCCAGAGTATAAATTATATTAAATCCTTATCTAATTCCCCATTTTATATCCTATTACAATCGCATTTACTACTGTTTGATTGCCTGCTCTATGTTATCTGAAATACTATATACATATTGATTTGTAGACATTAATATAAGATGAAGAGAACTCTAAAAAAATAGCTAAAGAAACCACAGAGGAATAATTAGACTATTAGAATTTCCTAATTGTCCTTTATCTCCTTTGAGTATTTAAAAGAATACAAGTTTTTAATATATTATCCTTAAGTCATTAAATTTTAGGAAATAGTAACAGCAAGTGATTGTAATTGTCAATATGATAAGAAAACACAAACATGGCAACAACTGCTGATTACTATAAATGTGGCGAGGTCTGGTCTCGAGTTAGGTTTGGACTCTGGCATCCTGACTCACCCTGAATAAGATATTCTGGGAATAATTCACAGCATCATATGCTATATCTGTAGCAGGCTGGAAATGTGATGGTGAACATGATGTAGTTTCTATCATGTCCATGATACTTCACAGATTTTCTTACTAAGAAAATCTGGACGTTCCTGACCTATCTGAGTGTTCGGATTGGGCCTCTCACACAGGGTGGGCTTGGGCTCATGAGTAAGAACCATTATGTTTCAGAGTGATGGATTGTATCCTCTGTTTTTAACTAAGGTCTGATTCTGACAAATTGCCACCAAAGAGGTGTTGGTCAAAAGAAGTCTGTTTAGCACAGACTGAAGAGATACTTGGAACTTTGACATTTCCAGCAGTTCCTCCAACAGCTTGGTAAGGGGATATGGATTTGAATCTACAAAAGAAGGGAATGCAGCTGGAATATCCTGGCTGAGACAAAGAATTTCCAGCATCAAAGCCACCAAAATTTCCATTTTTCAGTGATAATAGCCAACATTACTGAGTTTTCTGTTAAAGGCACTCTTATCAGTTGTGGGATATGCATAGAGTCTGCCTCCTGGATTAGTTATTTGGATATTGTATACCAAAAATTACATGTAGTTTGTAGTTCTTGAATTAATTAAGACGAAAGACAGGTGCAGTGATGTTCAGCCCAGTTTCTATACTGTCTGAGGAGTTTAACTTATGAAAAATGAAAATGTACAGTTTTCCAGGTATGCATCTATAGAGTTAAATGAGAATTTTGCAGATCACAATTGCAGATGAAAACCATGACTTCTGGATGGTTTAAAGCAAGAAACTTAAAGCCCAGATAAAATCCCAGTAGCTGAATTTTACTGAAAGATTTAGAGTGATTGTGCTATGATCTGCAGAAATCCCACTATGACTGGGTGTCTATTATAACAGATGCTTGGTTAAAGTTGTGTGCTTGTTTGTATTCCCAAATATTTTAAAGGATTTTTTCTATAATACTCCACCTGTAAAATTGCCAATGAAATCAATTGTTTTCTAATACACTCCTAAAGTACACAAAAGTGATAGAAGGACTCTTCAAAGACAATGAATCTGACACTACTTAGCACAGGAAAAATATTTGGCTCTGCCAAAGCCTAAGAAAATGTGAATGAGACAGTAATAAAAATTACACCAATGGAATGGACATTCATATCTTTGAAAGTTCTATCAACAAACAAATAACTAAAGGAATAAAATCAAAATTGGAGAGAGGTGAGTGGTTTGTGAAAATCAATACCATGACATAAAGGCTACAAAACTCTACATATAATGGCTGTTAGAGTTTTTAATTTGGCAATTAAGCAAAGTTTTCTGATCTTACAGACATTATTTTTTTGACAAGAAGAACTGAATTTGAGAAGTAACCAAATGTAATAGTTTCCAGAAATATGGGATGATTTTATAAAGCCAAATATAGGCAACAGTTTAAGAAATGTGCAATTTTTGATTCTTGGGCTGATGTACTGAAAGAAGGTGAGGCAGCAGGAAGCCTTCTCATGCAGACTGCAGCATTTTAAATTACTGCAGCATGCATACAGCTAATAAATTAGAAAGAGACATTTCTATTGGGAGAGGAATTGCGATCTCTCTAGCTTTCCAAAACAGCATTCTTCCCCAGTCAATTCAGGGTAACAGAAACTGTTTAAGATGACAGAAACTGCAGTAAAAGTGAATGTCCCACTCACATCTCCTCCCTTGCTATGTTATCTCCTTTTCTGTATTGATATTAAACCAAATTTTTATGAAAGTTCAATTGATTTTTTTTAATATTTTATGAAATATCCTTTCCATAGGACTGGGCTGAACTCTTTTTCACTTCTGACCTTTCACAGACATTGTGGCTGGCATTGATTTTTCAGCTCCTTGATACAGGCCAAGGTACAATTGTTCCAGCAAATAGCAGAGGAGGGGGAATAAAATGTCATTGCATTAATGAACTGAAAAGAAATTATCTAAGTTTGATTACTAAAAATTCAACTTTCCTTTCTCTTCAGCACAAGAGACCTTCAGAGATAAGTCACCAAGCAAAATATTTTTCTCATATTCAACCCTGATTCAGCAGCCTTAACATTGCTCCCAAACCTCTTTATCAATCACTCTTAGCATTAAAACCATGTATTAAAATAAATATCTGAGCTGAGCCTTCAGGCAATACTAAATATTCTCTTTCTCAACCAAATGATTTTCTGTCAGCTGGCTTGTCAGACTCCTGAGGGAACTGCAGGGGATCATTTGAAAAGAATTATGTTGCACCAATGACGAATCCAATCCACTGGAATCAATAGCATTTATATTTTTTAAAGGATATAACCAAGACTATCAATTAAAACAAATCCTGACTCAGTAGGCTTAGTTTTCAATCAGGGGCTTACTTAAGCCAGTCTCCTAGAAGTGTAGAGTATTTTTATCTTCAAGTAGGCATTTGATTGGTGCACACCAATACTTGACCTATTAACTCCTGGCTCTTTTTATGTCAGGCATGAGGTATAGAGTTTGTTTTCAATGTCCACAATAAGAATCTAGTGATAATGAATATTCTAAAGATATCTGGGACAGACACAATGTGACGGGAACCTCTCAAAAAATCAGTAGATCTGTGCCCTTACGTGTCTCAGGTGGCACTAAGTACTTATACCCCAGCCACTAATCCAAGTTGTTCATGACGTCTGAAAATTGAATTTCAAACAGGTCTGATGAAAGGAGATTAGGATGAGTAATTCATACTCAGCTATCAATTTTTTTTTCTACCTAAATTCAGCAAAACTGTCAAAATTCCTCACCTGAAGATGTTTAAGCAAGACTACAGGTTTAGTAGTTTTTGGCTTAAAGAATTTACAGAAGTTGTTCAAAAAACCTTCCATATCATCCATAGAACATGATGTGGAGAATCATTGAAAGGATTTAGGGCTCTGAATCTGGTGATCTAAGTTCATATTTCATTTTTTTTTTCTTGATATCTCAAGAGGCAAATTTTAATCATGTCAACAAAGGAACTAAGGAAGTATTTACAGATACTGAAAATTTTTGCTTCGTTAATATTCAGGTGTTTGTGTTCGCTTTTTTTTTTGAGAGATATGTCTTATACAGACTTCTAGTTGCAGCAGCTATATCTTAGAAAAAAAACCTCCAATCATAAATTCAGGCAGAAGTGAAAGTCCTGTTGCTTTTATTATCTGACTTCCCCTGTTGGCTTACAGATGAGAAACTATGAGAGTATGAAGGTAGATCAGAGTTGTATTACCTTCAGTTTACCCTCCAGAAGACCTCAAGGATGACCAAGTCAGGAATAACATCTGCTCTGTCCTCTCCCAGTACATTTTGGGAACCCAGGTGGATGCACACCAGCAGGATTGACATGAACTACATGTCTTTCTAGCTGTGATCTTTCTATTTATGTTTCTAGATCCTTTGTCCTACCAAGTCATATTAATAGAGACCAAAAAAACCCATAGCTTTTAATGTCCTAGTTTATGTGTCACTCCAGTATGAGTAAATAAGCAGCTAAGGTTGAATTAATCATGTACTCTTCATAAAATCAGTTCAGGCAGTTTCCAGGAATATGAGATTATTTTGACAATATAATCTCATAAAAGTCAGCAGCACTTGCTTCCTTCAAGAGGAATTTCATGTCAAGGAGGTGTTCACACTCAAGGCCATCATAATTATCATGGTAGAATGGTTACAGAACTTGAATAACACAGTTTTAACAGGATTTTCCTTGTAACATTGTTCACCACACCCAAACAGGGAAATACTTAAAAGCAAATCTGGTCAGTCAAGCCTATTGGCTGCTCATAACTTCTTGGCCTACAAATTTTAAGAATATTTAGTTTGAAAGTTGACATTGTAAAGAGACCAGCAGAGAAGTTTGAATTGCATTTTGAGTCTTCACTTTAAATTTTTTAAGTCTTTTAGATCTTATTAGAACCATAGAAAAATTTTCTTAGAAAGGATCTTGTGAGGTCATTTTGTCCAATCTCCTGATCAGAGCAGAGATGGCATCAAAAATAGATCAAATTTATAAAGGTAAATTCTCCAGTACATGTTATTAAGAATAGGCCAGTAATCATAGACTCATAGAATGATAGGGGTTGGAAGGGACCTTTAGAGATCATCTACTCCACTCCCTCTGCCAAAGCAGGAATCCATGTCTGCACTAGATCATTTATGGTTAAATTTATTTGACCTGTTTTAGTTTATGTACTGGGCCAGGACACTTAATGATGAACTGTGTTTGGAAGTGTCTCTTTCTTTGAAATTACTATAAAGGAAGCCTCATCCAGATGTAGCCATCTCCAATTAACCAGTTGAACACCACCCCAAGAACTGAGTAAAACCATTCAGTTGCATTAACTTCAGTTGCGTCATCTTTGTATAAAGAAGAAATCTGTATGTCAAAATGACGCCACCAGTATTTTTCTGTACCATATCCTCATTAACTGTTTTCCCAACAATTTGCTTTAACATGAAGAGTCTCTGAAGATCTTTTTAAAATCAACTTTGCTTATATATTTCTTACACTCCTAATTACACTGTTACGCTCTTAAGTACCACGATCTGAATTATTAGTGTTTAATTTCATGCTTTTTACTAAATAGAGAAAAGGTCTCTTAGTACTCCTGGAGCTTCTTATACTTTTTATTGAGTGCTTTAAAGAGGACTTTTGTGACCAAAAATTTATCCAAGGATACTAAAGCATCAGCCTAATTTAAAAAAAAAAAATAAAAAGGAAAGAACAGAACGTTCACATACAGTTTCTTTCTAAGTGTACATGTTACTCCCAGAATACACAGTGGCATAATATATTGTAGCGGCATTAATCTAAAACGTATCAGAACTGAATTCACTCTATATCAAGCAGAATTGAACCATTTGTAAATTATCTTGCCAAATAGATTACAATTAAATCACATGCATGTTACACCAGTTCTCGGGAGGAAGAAAGATATTGTATTAAATGTTTATTAAATGTTTTGCATCTCATACAGCATACTTGCTGAAAAGAGAAAACAGAATTCCTCTCAGGAAAATATATTTTGATGTGTTTAAGAAAGGCAAAGGCACTTTAGAACAGCTGGAGTGACGAACTTCATGGGACACCCTTTTGTTTTCATCACACACGCTAGATGACTTCTAAAAAGAAGTATGAGTGATCAGTTTCAGTAATTGAAATATAGTGGTCAGTGGAGCTAGGCTAAATGATACTGGTTACACATCTGACCATCACATTTCATTTAGGAAAGTGGAGCTTGGAGGTGAAGAATAATTGTTTCTATTTCCCTGGAAATACCTCCGAGGAATCCATTTTCCTATACTTCATTGCTTAGAGCAAAGGCTGAGTTTCATGCAAATCTATTGCATCTCTGAATGGGATAAAGAAGGTTTCAGGATCTTCCATGTAGCATCCACTTTGTAAGTGGTCTTTGAACTATATCTATATCCCTTTGCATTTGATATGCATTCACAGTAAAAGAGGAAAGAAATCACCCTTACACTTGAAAAAAATACAATAATTTGGAATAGATTTTACCACTGGGCACAAAGAAGGGAGACGTTTTATCTTCTTATTTTATACAGCCACTCAGTAGACCAGCAAATTCACAGTCCCACTTGAATCTCTATGTTTTTCTCAGTCTGATCAGTCTCCAAGAGCTGTAATTCTGATGAAATTCAGTGCAGAGTGCAACTGATTCACAATTTAGCAGATCTAGCCACATGCTTAAGCTCCAACGGTATGAAAGAGGGAGGCAAATGGATGCCTTAGTATCATGCTATAAAAATAAAGTGAGACCAATTAAATGGATGGTCTTGTACTTCGATTTTTAAACCCCTGTTCTATTAGACTCACACAATCATCAAAAAACCTTAACTTTACATAAGTACCATTCAGAGTGACCAATTTCAACACACTAAAAGCCAGCAAAATGAAAAAGATGACTTTGAGTCATGATTTTTTCCTTGTTAGGAGTTTTCAATACAATAATAGTATTCATAATGAAAAAATATAAATTCATTAGAGCAGATGTGGAAAATAAACCTTCTCTAAACTCTATGTGTTTCAGTCCAGGTTTTGACAGTAAAAGATAGCAAGGTGCAGTCAATTTTCTCTAGTGTTACCATGATTTAAACTTTTAAGCACAATCAGCTGAATACAACAACTGTCAGTGACCTCAATCTGAATTATTTTTTTTAATGTGATAAAATAGTCTAAATATTTTGAATCTGAAAATAAAAAACATATATTTTGTTTGTGAAATTATTTGAATGCTCCATTAACTTGCAATCTTATCTTTTTCTGCTGCCACTATTACCAAATAAAGAAAAAGAAAAGAAAATACAAACAAAAAGAGAGAGCAATTCATGGTCATCTGTACCACAAGACTTCACTGTGTTTTGTGCTATATTAACAGTTGTGCATATGGTCCTGTAGGACTTGTATCCCTCTGCCCATGTAATTCACTGTGATGCAGTGGAAAGCATTACATGTTTAAATGTTCTTATCACTGATTTAAAAACCAGATAGAGACCTGCAAAGAGAACTATCAGACAGAGGCAGAACATCTAGTGCTACACAGTACATAAACCTTAAAATGTCCTTTTCTCTAGGTTTTGCAGGAGGGACACTTATTCTTGCGCAGCCAGAATCATCCCAGAGTTGCATGTCCCCTGCACTATCAGAGAATATAAGTCTTATCCATGCAAGACCTGAAACATCCCTGTGAGATGATAAGGTCTTTATTGTCCAGCTAAAGGCCTAGCTAGACCTGCAAGATTGACTACTTCCTAATCCTTGCTAAGGTAAATATCATAATTAATGGAAAGTACTTGACTGAGGAGGGTTGTTACTAGATGCTGGCATCCCTTATCAAGGGTTTGGTAAAATGGTTTGCACACAATATTTTTCCTCATTCCTCCTAAGAAATTCCACAAAAAATTCTGATATTTTTGGGTAGTAGAAATAACCCATTTTACAGCTCTTGTTTTTGCAGGGGCAAGGGAGATTATGGGAAAGGATAGGAGCAAGGTTTATTTTCTCCGTTTGTGAAAAACTGAGTCAGGCTTTTTCCCAAGCTCCTACTGAATTAATTTCACTATTAACCCAAACAAAAGTCTTCTGGTATTTAAACTGGTTGAGGCTGCAAATATGTGTCATCATTGAGAAAAGAGTCCTAAGAGTACTGTTGAATAACTCAGTTTCATGCCAGGAAAAACATTTTGTTTGGAGACTACCTATCTCTTCTATAAACTACTGGAAAAATCATTAGCTTTCCAAGTGGCAGCTGTGGAAATTACTGTAATCAGGATGCCTTAACCTGAAATCTTGGAATGAATGTATGCAAATATAGTTAGCCACTGTCACTGAGGACAATCTGTTTGATTAGTCCCAAGTATTTAATGAAAATAATTTATTTCTGTCCACACATTGCAGTATGTACATACAAATTGTGGGCTCTGCCATGGACTGGTGAACAAAAACAAATTTAATTATAAAGGACAAGGTATTCATCATTGTTCAAAATAGCTAATCCTCTCTCTGCTACAATGTACTCACAGCACGTCTTCAAGGACCTTTTGAATCAAATTTGATGCAGCATAATTTCTAAACCATCTGAGCTCCATGAGGTACAAATAGTACACACATAAAAATATTCATTTCCCTACAACATGTTTTTTTAAAAAATCCAAAGAAGACTTCTTTTGCCACATAAAATAAAAGCATTAGGTCATTTTTATTGTTTCCTGCTTCAAAAATAGCAGGTGGCTGATAGAAAACTACAATGAGTTCTGTTTCTGCTCATCCATCTGCAGTTCACAGTCTATTGTGCAGCTCTTATTTTATTGGCATTGTATGTCAATGTTAAATATGTTTGCAGGCTATGTAAGCTTTTATTATACTATGCTTCTATAGGATTAAAAAACAATCTTTGTTTTAACAATGTCTGTGTGATTAGTTGATGTGCCAGCAGTAACACTGAGTAGCTTCACTGTATGTCCCTAGGCTGTAACAGATGTTTTGTCTTCTGGTTTATTTTAATGTTTAGCTAGCAAAAATTGAATATTACAAATATTTAAGTGTCACTCTATGTCTGCACTGTAACAATAAGGATCTCTGAGCATTTGTAACTTCATATCTTCACTTAGTCTTAAATAACATGCTAAATTTCAGGGGTTATTTCATTTAAATAATAAACTAAACAGGAAAGTTAGATTACAAAGATGGATATTTTCTTTTAATATACATAGAGAGAAGAGAAAGAAGAGAAGAGAAGAGAAGAGAAGAGAAGAGAAGAGAAGAGAAGAGAAGAGAAGAGAAGAGAAGAGAAGAGAAGAGAAGAGAAGAGAAGAGAAGAATATTTCAGTTGGGAGTTACAATGATCACCCAGTCGAACTGCTCGACCACTTCAGGGCTGATCAAGTTAAAACATGTTATTGGGGGCATTGTCCAAAGTCTCTCAAACACTGATTGGCTTTAGGCATTGACCATCTCTCTAGGAAGCTTATTACAGTATTTGAGCCCGCTCTCCTTAAAGAAATGTCTCCTAATGTCCAGTCTATATCGCTTCCATTGTGTATACACACAATTAGTGCTGTAAAGACTTTCAACTGTATAAAACATACAGATAGTGAGTAAAAGCTTTTTGAGAAAGACAAGTGAAGCTTTTTCTCTCCATTTTAAGAAAGAGTCAGTGAAGCTTCTGGTTCCATCCAAATCTATAGTAAAAGGAAAGTTTCTAAGGAATTTGAAACTTTTTAGTGTTGTCTGGGGTACATAAGAGAGAAAATTAAAGTTCTGTCCCACATAGTTTCTCTCTCTCTTGTCTTTCTGATTAGATTCAATTAATTTTCTCTAGGTCACACATATTTAATAAGTCACAGCCTAACTCCCTCAAGTGAAAACCCCACATGTTCACGTGTCTGTGAATAAGTAGAACACAAAAAAGCACGATTATGTGCCTTAGGTTTAAAGACACAAATGCATATTTCAGAATCCAAAAGAATTCTGCAAAACAGTAGCAGTTATTATTCAAGGTATTGGTTTTAATGAGAGCCAAAAGTCTCAGCATCTCTGAAAATCAGGACATTTATTTGGGTCATACAGATATCAGCCAACATTTTCAAAAATCGCTGTCTAAATTTAGAAACAGAAATTCATATTTAAGTATCAGCCTCAGCAGCTCATTTTTTGGCTGGGAATTAACCACTTCCAACTCCTAGTAACTTTATTTGTCTGGATCTATAGGCTAAAAGTTTTCAGAAATATCTCAATAGCTACAGTGATTTGATTTTGGATCTCCAACTTCTGTTACATGTTCCAGGGCCAGATTTCCCAAGAAAAAGACTTAGCCATTTCTAATTAAGCATATCTAGGTTGTACAGGACCAGGTATTGAAAACATCTAATCTTTTCTTAAAATCTTGGCTAGGTTAGAATTTTTAAAATATTTTAATATTACCATTTTGGTGGATTTCCCTACCTTATATGAATGGTGATTTTGCATTGCACACACCTATGAATATGTTTTAGAACTTAACATGCAGACAGGAACAACTGTAGGGTGAGGGCAGTCAAGGTGCAGACCAAGGGTGATGCCCCTTTCCAACACAGCATCACTCCACAGCACCCAGTCAGAAGAGCAGAGAGGGAACAAGGTAAGGGGGTCAGCCACAGCCCAGGGATGGCCAGACACACCTGCAGCTATGGGCAAGTTCAAGGTGATGCCATGGAGGGCCAGGGTGGAGATGGAACACAGCCAGGTACAGGCAAAGCTGCAACACAGCATAAACAGGGACAGCAGCTGGACCCCCAGGTTTGGCTGCATGTTAGGAATTGCCTTGAGCACAACCACCAAACAATGGATGGGAAGAAGAGGTTGTAGAAGCTGATGGCGCCTCCAGGGACCTGTGAGCAGCTTCATCTCACTCCTCTTCAGAAGTCTATATGTTAGATATCTAAGAGGGAATTAGCGGCATCAGCATTTGCACGGTCAGGGGATGGAAAGAACCACCTCTAGGGAACAACCTTTGTCTATTTTAGATGTCTATCTTCTGATAAGACAAACCATGAAGACACTGATTTCTCTATCCAGACAAATAAGGAATTTTGTATAAATGTGATTTTCAGGTATCTAAATCATGAGATATTAACCAGTTCACCTGTTTGCTTTCAGTGGTCTCATAACATTTTGTCTTGATGTTTCCTTCCCATCACACATGAGCGACAGCAGTTATATCTTCCTCTCAAATCTTTTAAGAAACAGGTTTTTCATCAAAACTGGCTTAGATTATCCTTTTAATTATTATCAAGAAGAAAATGTATCTAGCTTCCAAATTTGGATTATTAATCTGTAAGCTTTTCTTTTAGCAAAGCATATAAAAATACAGTAAAATTTGGTGTTATGTGAATGTAGGCAGCAATGACAGGCTATAATTCAGATTGAATATAGTTACTAAAACCAGTATGAGAAAAAAAATGTTGTAATTCATCACATATATCTAACTTTAGTGGTTTTTACAATGTCAGAATATGAAAAGAGAAAAAAAAAATGTCTGTTTTACTCTGATTGTAGAAATCTCAGATATGAACTTTGGAAGGTTCATCCTCATGCTATTATGCATGCTCACTGTCTCCACACCAGAGAGACACGAAGCAAATAAATGAAGGATTTAAAAAGAGTATTACGATGCACGGTAAAACCTACCTGATCCAGCTGGTTTTTTTAGTGTCAGAACACCTATACTGGTTAGGAGATAGGGAATACGTAGCCCAAGAAAAAAGAGTCTAAACAATTTAACACTTGTCTAACCCACGATCTAAAGAATCAGTTTTCCCTTTGAGTAGCAATGTGAAGGTCTGATAACTAAATGAGCAGCTATGCAAGGTGTCAACTTGTCCCTTTAGGGTTACATTAAAGGTGAATAAATTTGACCTGTAAGACTTTTCCAGCACCTGAGATTACAGTGATCAGCATTTCTATTATTAGATGATTGTGTCAGCACTGAAAGCACTACGGGTAAGGTAGCCACAAAGCTGAAACAGACAATAAGGAAACAAACTTCACAATTAATGAAGAACTAATTTAATGAAGGATGTGAAAAGAAGCTGTGATGCACGTTTAAAGGGCAAGGAGAAGATGAGGCATTGCATTTTTCTGCTCTTTGTATTTATTTCCTTGTTAAATTCATTTACACAGGTTATCTACTGAACTGGATAGATTCATATGTAATAGTAATATTTAATGCAGACAGGTTCTGCATTTCTTGTCTTGTTTTGTGACACCAAGTCTACCCATACACGCATAGCACAGGTAGCGTTTGCAGCCCTATACAGTCCCAGCAGTCCAATCAAATGGCACTATCAGGAGATGCATACCTCAAAAACAAAAGCCTCATGTCAAGATGTCAAGCAATAATTCTCAGTGAAAGAAAGTTGTTCACAACAGGCTCAGTATAAAGATATTGAGCATCCATGAACACAAATAAATGAAGGCTTAATACCGCTGATGACCAGAGAGCTTTTGTTTTCTAGCATATATGAGAAATTGAAATGTAAATGCTGAAATCCTTACAAGTACTATAGCCCTGACGCAGAACATGTGTCACACTTGTAGAAGCAGAACAGATTGGTAAGATGAGTGAGTAGTAAGCTCTGGAGAGCAGTTTTTTCTTGGGAGAGGCAGGAGGAGGAAGAGCAGTTAGGGATCAGGGACAGGGAAGCAATAAATGTTTAGGGAGCATTGGATTGAGTGATTAAGACTGTTCTTTTAAGTGGTGGCCCTGGACTTTGGACACATATGTGATTGCAGCCTGGCACAGCTGAGGCTGCTTGAAGGATTTACTATGTGTATGCTACTCAAGGGAAGGTTAGCAGAGTGCAAATGGGACTGGGACTGCACCCTTTTTGATGCTGATAAGCAGGCAACTCCTTCCTAGACCCAGGCAAGGTAGCCTCTGAGTGATGAAGGGAATGCAGAGAACAGCGGTTTGCTCTTAGAAGCTGTACTGCAGTGAGCACAAGGAACAGCATATCATATTGCTGTTAATTTCATGGTGGTTTAGTTGTTTTCTTTCATGCTCTCAGGTATTTCTAACATACTACTAATTGCACTAGGATAAGAACAAGAGCAATATTAATCATTTCTTCAAAGGAGAAGTTAAGCTAACATAACCTTCAAAAAAAAACCCAGACTCTGTTCCTAGCATAGATAAACAGAGATTATCTGCCTACATTTTGTTCATGCAGTTTGAGCAGTAGCTTGTCCTGAGAAGTTTGTTTTCTTAAGATGAAGAGGGTTTCAAGAGGAGCAACATAAGAACAAAAATTCACCTATGAAGCCTATGGAGTGGTCAGACCATTCCCACCTCAGTCGTGTCACCACTTGTGTTGACATGCTCCATCTGAATGCAACCTATACAAGAATTAGGTGTACCTTAGTCATAAGAGAGCCAAGATGCTGGCACTAAAATTCATATAGCAGTAAGGAATGTGTACAGTGGAAGCAGAGGAAAAGCTGACAGCGTAAGAACATCTGTTTCACTTATGTGACCTACAGAGTGGTTGTGGCTAATGCTCAATGTACATCCAAGAAAAACTGTAGAATAATTGCAGCGCAAACACAATAAATAAGGAAGGTGAATTATACTACTTACAATGTAATTTTGTTGGTGCATGTCAGCTTCAGATGACAAGATGAGGGCAGAACTTGCAAATGCTTCTACACCAGTGCTAAAAGCTTAAAAAGAAAATGACGGAAGAACTAAAATGCTCAGTTCAAATGACAAGCCTAATATAACAGACATCTCAGACACGTGGTAGAGAAGGAATACCAGGTGAATAGTGTATTATAAAGTAACCATGTGGTGGTTTAGCCCTGAGTGGTTTCCAGGTGCCCACCAAGTTGTTCTCTCACTCTCCCTCCTTAACTGGACAGGGGAGAAAAATATAACAAGAGGTTTGTGAGTCAAGCTAAGGATAAGGAGATGGTTCAGCAATTAGTGTCACTGGCAAAATAGACGCCGGGATAAATGGTTTGATTTATTAATGAACAATCAAAACAGATCAGGCAAATGAGAAATAAAACTGAATTTTAAAACACTTCCCTTGATCCCTCTTTCTTTCCTAGGACCCTCCTTCTTCTTCCTCCCCAGAGGCACAGGGGAGAGGGGGTGGAGGTTACAGTCAGTTCATTACAGATGGACATTGTTGCTACTTCTTCTCATGGGGAAGCCTCCTTACACTTCCCACTGCTACACTGGGGGGTCCCTTCCAGATGAGACAGTCCTTCATGAACTGCTCCAGCATGGGACCTCCCATGGGGGCAGCTCCTCACACTCTGCCCCAATGTGGGTCATCAACTGGGAGAACAGTCCTTCAGGTACTGACTGGTCCAGCATGACTCCCTCACAGGATCACAAGTCCTGACAGCAAACCTGCTCTGGCATGGACTCCATTCTCCATGGTTTCCAAGATTCTGCCAGGAACTTGCTCCAGGGTGAGCTTCCTACAGAGTCACAGCCTCCTTCAGGCATCCATCTGCTCCAGCGTGGAGTCCTCCACAGGCTACGAGTGGGTCTCTGCGTCCCAATGGTCCTCCACGGACTGCAGGGGCACAGCTGCCTCACCATGGTCTCCACCATAGGTCTCAGGGGAGCCTTTCTTTCAGGGCCTAAGCACCCTCCTCCCCCTCATTCACCACTGACCTTTGTGTCTGTGGAGTTGTTTTCACATTCTAACTCCCTGTTGCTGCTGCAGTTCAGCAACTGCACAGCAACTTCTTCTTCTCAAATACGTTATTCACAGAAGTGTTACCTGAGTCACTAATTGGCCAGGCCTGGGTCAGCTGTGGGGTCCATCTTAGAA
>WBNH01010572.1:33797-75079 GCA_013401255.1 Urocolius indicus | reverse complement strand
CCCTCCTTTTTCACTGACCTTGGTGTCTGCAGAGATGTTTTCCCATTCCCTCTCCCTGTTGCTGCTGCAGTTCTGCCACCATGCAACAACTTCTTCTTCTTCACAAATATGTTATTCACAGAGGCGTTATCTCCACCACTAATTGGCCAGGCCTGGGTCAGGTGCAGGGTCCAGCTTAAAACTGACTGGCCCTAATCCTGTCAGCTACAGAGGAAGCTTCTGGCAACTCTGTTTGTTTAAAGAAGCCACCTCTCTAGCCTCCCTGCTACTGAAAAACCTGGCCCAGGCCAAAACCACTTCACTTTAAAAAGTTACGTCTCCATAGGGCAGAGTTTTCCTAAGACTGGGCTCTGAAGAAAGTTGATGATGCCATAGTCTTCTTACTAACTGGATTCTCAAGCTACAATAAAACCCCAAATTTTGGTTATCATCTGCCACTTAGTCATGGAGACCCACAAGCCTCAGCCTGAAAAATCTGTGGTTGTAGATTTCCCACCTCAGATTCCACCCAAATGGCTAATTACCAGTCACTTCCCATTGAGAAGGGAAAAAACCACTGTTTTAGTTTTATTTGCTAGCACTGCACCATATATTTAAGTAAATATTGATTTTCTAATCTCTAAGATGAAGTACCAAAAAATGGCAATTTTGAAATGGTAGTAGTGCATATAGCATCACACACTCCATTAACCTGTTCCTCCTCCTCTGTGCCAAGGCTTGTTTTCAGTCTGAGTGGTCCAGTTCCTGAATATTTGCCTTCTTATTTTTATCTGAACTACAAACTGCACATACTACTTCACATCACATCTGATTACCTTCAGTCATTCACTGATATTGAGACAACCCTTGCCCCCTCTTTATATTACCTCTTATGAAATTAAATAGTAACTACATTTGGTAAGAAAAAAGCCTTGTTCTCATCCATATCCTGTCTAGCTGTTTCACTATAAATAGATCCAGGGATTTTATTAAGCTTTTCCATTTATTTACAGGTACACATACAACCTAATAGGCAAGTTGTGCTGACAGTAATAAAGTCTAGTTCAAATCTTGATAAATTCCTTGAAGGTTAGCAAAATACCCAGAAATCATAGAATATCAAACATTTCCCCAAATAGGAACTTTACAATAACAGCTTCACATGTCTGGGTCTAAGTATGAAAGAAAAATGGTTTCATGATTAGGAAATGGAATGAAAAATTAATAATCTGACAATAATCAATACAATGACCGATAATCAGACAGCAGAAACTGGTTTGAATCCAGCAACTTCCCTCTGTCAGGTCCTGTAAAGCATGATGTCTTTCCACAACATTCTTCAGACCAAAGGGCTATGTGACTGTATCTGTATGTTTACATACACATACACATACACATACAGATACACATACACATACACATACACATACACATGTTTTTTACCACAATCATAGATGGAAGAAGTGTTATAGGCTTCACTGCTCTCCTCTTTAACCTTGTTTTCTTTTAACTTGCACTTATAAATCATTTTACATTTTACCAAATGCGTAACTAAGGCACTGCTTTGAGCAGGTTCTGGTGCTGAAGCAGGTTCATCAGCGGATGGGTCTATAATGAACCAAGTCCCCATCAGAATCTACTGTACAATACAAGGGCTGCACACCATGACACTGGAACACAAAAAAATTCCATTAAAACATAAGAAAAAAATATTTTCCTGTGAGGGTGAGGAAGCCCTGGCACAGACTGCCCAGGAAGGGTATGAGTCTCCTTCCTTGGAGGTCTTCAAGATCCACCTGGACATGTTCCTGTGCAACCTGCTCTAGGTTGACCTGCTTCTGCAGGGAGGTTGGACTAGATGATCTCAAAATGTCCTTTCCAATCCCTACTAGTCTATTAAGAAATTCAGAGACATGAAATAGACCTACTTGAACAGTGCATGGGACATTTAGTGTAGAATACTATAGATCACATAGCAAAATACAATACAAGAATACAAGATCAGACAGCAAAAAATAAAATATCTCTGAAGGCTATAGGAGAAAAAATTGAACCACGTAGTTTCAAAAGTGACCAGTGCACACCAGGCTTTGGGACTCAGACCACTTATGTAGGGGAAAACCTTTCAACTTTGTTGCCTACTTATCACAAGCTTATACTACAAAGGTTAAAAACAGGTTACACATAATAATTAGCTTTGTTTAGGGGCCTGTCAATCAGCAGGATAGAAAACATCTCTGACTGGATAATGTGGAAAGAAAGATACATGAGGTGACTATTACCTCCTTTGGGACAGAAGCAGCAATGTGGATATAATGAGATGTAATTCCATCTGAGTGAAGAAAAGACGAACATTCAAATCCTGAAGTCAATTTGAAAAAGTATGCAATTTCTTCTTTTTAAAATCTACAGTCATAATGTAATAAAAAGAGCAATTGAATAAGCACATTCACTAAATGCTTCTGCTGCAATGATTAGCTACCTGTTGTCAACAATGTCTACTTAGTCAATAGTGCTGTTATTTGATGTAGCTATTACAGTTCAGAATTTAAAATCCAGTAAGACAGAGAAGGTAGTTCAAGTTCACACATTCATAGCTCTGATACACACACACATAGCTCTGATAATCTATTCTGATTTCTGAACAAGAGCAAACTCACTTCACCAGGCAAATGCATAACAGCAGTTGAGAATCAAAAGTCCATATTATCATTTAACCAACACTAACAAGGACATGTAAGTATGGTATTACTGTAGCTTAATATAGCTATGTGTCAGCTGGGTCTCAGCTGCACTAAAACACACAAGAGGTTTATTTTCTAATGGTGCCATTGATTTAATTTTTTGTGTGTATGATAACAGTATCCGTAGTTGTAAAAGGACACAAGTTCTCAGCTTTGATCAGGGTCAAACTATGCCAGACATAAAACAACATAGGAAAGTCAAATCTTTGCCTGAAAGAGTTTTTAGCTTAATTAAGGGAAGGAGAGAGGAATGAAACACGAATGCAATTGAGTTAACAAGTTCTGTTTGCAACAAGGCAGAAGTAAGAGGTAACAAGGACTGGACAAAACTTACTGTCATGACTTGAGAGGTCCACAACTGGTGACCACCACCAAACATCTTCCATTGCCCACATTCAAGTCCAGCTCAGTTTCTGTGCATAGTCACAGGCACAAACAAGTTTCTTGCTTTCAGCAAGAGTTACAGAAGAGGCATAGACTCCTCGGGGTCTCAAATAAACCCCTGTCTAAGCAAAACAAAGTACCCTCAGCTTTTGTGACCTGCAATGTCAGTCAAATGGAAAAAATACTATTGCACTGGGTTGCACAGCAACAGACTGTAACTTTTATAACTCTAATGATTTTTACATTAAATGTTAAATGACATAAGATTCAGAAAATACTAAAAATGCATGTGGAGACCCTCTGTTTGGACAGCAAGTAGATGTCTAAACTCTGTGGAGTTCAGTGATAAAGTTTGTATCATAAAATGCTACAGATACTATTGATCTCACTGTCACTATGTTATTACAGAGTTGCAGCACAGTAATCATATTACAGTACTGAGGAGGCAAAGTGGCATCTCAAGTGTATACAGAGTTTCTGAATATACTTGCTCATACAGTCAGCTCATAACCTAATATATTCTCTGTACCTTGGACTTGATAAATTAGTAAATTCAGTAGGAAAAATGTGGAGATGCGTGGTCAGATCTGAGTAAAGACTAATCTGGTAACCTTCATCATGCATCCAGGAGAGATGGTTAAATTAGTGTGAAAAGAAAGTCACAATGTCTATTAGAGGAATCTAATGTGGGTATTCATATAGGTATGTGAAATGAAATGGCATTTCTCCTTTAGCTTGGCAGCATGGGGCCCTGGGATTCATTTTCATTCTCTGCAAGACATCTCACACCCTCCTGTCTTTCATGCCAAGGCCTCCTAGCTGCGAAATGTTGACAACTGGGCAACTGCAAACTATTCTGATCAGACAGTGTCCCTTGAGAAGCATTTTCTGTATGCTAGAATGCACCCACTAAGCATGTATTTTGTATTATCCCAGATCAAGGTCATAGGGCTTAAACCTTTGTTAGTCCTTCCCATGGTGACTCTCATATACCTGCTAGAGGTTGTTCAGTGCAAACTGCTGTACACTGACTACAGTGAGTCCTGCTGTCTTCTGCTCCTTCTCCCTGTCTTGAGAACCATGTCACCTCTATGGTATATTCCCCATCATCATTAGCTCTTTCTGTCCAAATTGCCTATATTGTTACCCTAGTTTGTCATGAAAGGACAATTCGTATCTATTTGGAGCCTAAGATAAGAGCTTCTCGTTATTAGGACATGATTCCTTCTAAGCAGTGAACCGTAGAAGATGTGAAGCTACTTGTGCCAGCAGGTCAATCCCAGAGAAATGTGGGTTTCTACATATTCAGCCAGTACATACTAACATACAGCTTACACATGTATGACTTGGCAAAGAACAGTTGTAACTATATGGAATAAAATAACTGCTGTGTTTTCGACTTGGCCTTTAAGTACTCCAGTTGTCACTACCCTCTTAGTAAGCCAAAGACCTCTACTAATCACACTGTTGTAATTAATGTATGTTCTTACATCAAACTCTCTTATACAGATCAGTCTGAAAGGTGCTAACTTCCCATCTGGGCTTTCTGATAGGGATTTTTACTGCTGTAGGCTGAAAGATAAATTATGTTTAAAGTGTCACTAAGTACTTCTTCTAATAATGATAGATGACAATATTTAAAAGCAAAACCCTGCTTTGACCCCAAGTAATTCAAAACTAGTAGTTTGCCTTTTAATCACAGCAGATATCTGGAAGGATTCAGAGTTGAGCTGTGGAAGTTTACACTGCAGTGCTTTCCCTCAAAGTTGCATGATATCCTAAGCAAATAAAAATCAATTTTCCATCCACTTTACCATAAATGTAATTACACTACCTGCTCATAGTGACATGAGCCTTTTCACAAATGTTTCTTGGTATCCCTAGCATTTTATGCATTGAAGATGATAGCAAAATGTCTTCCCTTTATTATTTTGTTCTTAAATTTGTACATTCATACATTTCTCACCTGTTCTTACATGTGTATTATGTCCTGTGTGCAATTCTCCTTCTAAGTTCAAACTGTTCTTGTCATCCGTACTAAGGTAATTGATTTCTCCCTGGGGAACAAGTTGAAGTATGCAATGTGAAGACAGAGATTAATAATTAAAATACTTAATGAATACTATATTTTCATTATTTTTTATAATACACAACACATGCATAGCATATAATGGAGAATATAAAGGGATGTGTTAGGAAAGTGTGAGGAGAATGCAATTATTTTGTTTCTAGTAGACTAGGCTTTTTTGGATTAGGAAAATAACGTGTACAGTTTTACTTTGCATTGAGACTCAGCTCAGTCTCTCAATGCCAAGTATTCCACTGAGGCAGAGTGTCAATAACTGAAGAGAGGTCCTTAGCACCATTCATTCCCTTGAAGAGGCTGTTAGATGAACTTGGAGTTTTTATGAATATATCTACAACAAATGTGTCCATGAGGAACGTAGTACAAAAACTAACACAAACAAGGAAAACTCAAATCATAGAAAGAAGAACATGTATATTTAAATAGAATCTGTTATCCTCCAAGCAAAACCAAAAGTTCTTCCAAGGTTATATGGATGCCTTGGGCAATAGTTAAAACAGAACATGTGTTTTGTTGTTCTGCTAAAAATTAATGCCAATAGGTGACTTCAATTAAATCAAGTAAAAAAAAATCCTAAATCACCTTGTAATTAGCTTACAGCAAGAATTAACTTGACCCTTTAGCAAGAACAAGGCATTAATACGAAATATATCCCTTCCTAATATTGAAGGTCATTGAGAATTTTGCCATTAAATTCAACCAGGAAGAGTGCTCAGCCTCTTTCCCTAGTCTGTTTAAACCATCTTTTCCTTGACTTCCCTCACTAGATCTTCTTTTAGCCAAGCTCCCATCTGTCTGCTTTTGCTGCCACTCTGATCATAAGCCCCTTCTGATCTGGTGTTCTGCAGTATCTTCTTTTGCAATTCTCTCTCTGCTGCCTGCCTGATTCCCGTAAGCGATGCCCATCACCATGTTTTATCAGTCCTTTCTGCACTCTGAGCTGCCAGCATGATGCTTCACACAGGAAAGCAGCAAATCCACATGACATTGTGGAATGAATCAACTAGCACATTTCCTTCAACTACCTGCAGCAGCTGGATGCTAAAAGGGACTCAAACATACTGAAAATGCAGACCGGTGAGTCACATTATAGATGTGGGATGTAATGGAGCATCGTGGTTTAGGGGCTCATAAATAACCCCTATACCACCTTTGCCACCACATTTAGGTTCCACAACCCAGAAACCTATTAAAGGTAAGTAATTATCACCACACCTCCGCAGGAAGCATTCTCCACAAAATGGCCCTCAGACAGATTAATGCTTCCTTTTTCTGCAATAAAGTCTTGATTTTCAATTTTTGGTACAATTAAGGAGCACTGTAAAACATTTTTATTATCTTTTTGTTCAGACCAAGGGACAATTATTGCACTGTTTGTATATGCAGCAACCTCTTCAAGTATTAGTCATTTTCCTTGTTATTAGCTTCTGCTTTAAATTGCATGATAAAGAATTATGGCCACATTTGTGATTCCACAGTGTTTGTTTTCATTTTTTATGGCATTGCAACACAAATGAAAAGAGACAGCTAATGGCCCAGGGAGGAGGACGTGTGGTCTCAATGGGAACACTGCAATGACAGGTATGAACACTCGTTAAAAGATGTAGGGTGAGAGGACATTGATTTTCCAAAGAAAAAGCCCTTTTTTTATCCTTCCAATGATATCTTCCTGTAATTACCTGTTCAATTCTATATGTGTTAATTGGAACAAGTTTTCATTTGCATAAGTGGCAGCTCAGGATATCCTCTTGCATTGTAACAGCACCAAGTTACCCAAAGAAAATATGCAGCAGAGCATCTGCCCTTCACAGGACTGCAGCCTCATGTATCAATAGCCAGAGGTGGCCAAGCAGCAGATGAGACTATCACCAGGGTTCCAAATTGCTAAGGACAGATTTGTGAACACAACAACCAAGGCTATGTCTATTCTAGTAAATGAAATGGGCTAGGGATCATTCTCCAGCCTGGAGACCAAGTGGCACAGCACAACTTTCATCCTTCTTGCTGAACTCTCTTATCTTCAAAAACAGAGTGGCTGTGTTCTGGCTGTTTATTAGGCCATTGGGTTGTGCTACGTCCCCAGTCTTGCCTGGGTGTTTTCTTGGAAAGCACTAGTTGCAGCAAGCCAAAGCTCTGCTAGGACTGAGGCAACAACTTTGCAGTAAAGCTGAGCACACATCTCTGCATGTGCCTGAGGTTGTTTAGTTTATAGGTATAGGCATAACCATGGAAACTACTCTGAATATTTGTGCAGAAGAGGCTCATGGATGAAGAATAAATCCAGCACTGTAGATTTTCAATGTGAAGTGCACTTACAGAGCTTTGTAAGAATTTGATGGATTGTAGCTGTAAAAGTGCTGTTTAAGTGTGAAAATGAGTTATTCCTCCACTATCATACCATCAACAGAGTTTTTAGAAATTATAAGTCTTTTTATGTACTGAGTAAAGGGATGTAATTTCTTAATGGTGAATTTAAGAAATTCAAATGTTTCTAGAGAAACAATGAATGACAGTAGCCTTATTTTTACCCCCTCCCTCAGCAACAGGACTGAAAAGCCTCATCATTCAAGAGTCAATATGTCATAGAATCCCTACTTCCACTCAATCTGCATAAGCTTTTCCAAAACACTATGCCCATAGTCTTCTCACAGACACATTACCTAGACCAACTAGACTACAGGTTTATTTGCTGATTTCTGTTGGTCCTTTTCTCTGACCAGTATTACCTTTGTCAGCATCCTCAATGCTTTACACACAAGATTTATGCAATTAGATGCACAAATTTCCTTTTTGATTTTGAGGGCAGATATTAATCAGTTCATTCACAAATCAGTAAATAGTCCAAATAATCTTATTACAGTGTGAAGAGCCTGCTATTATCAAGTTTGGTCATGCTTACATGTATAAGCCAACTGATAAACCATCAGTTACACTTCATAGTGAGATGTTTTTCTAGAGGTTTCTTTAATCCTCACTTTGAGATATTTGAACCTCCTTACAGTTATACATCCTTTGTTTGAATAGTTAACACCAGAACTTCATGAATTACAGAACCAAGATTAGCAACAATATCACAGCAACACAGAATTCAGAGGAGGCTCTAGATGAATGTGAAAGTAGGATCTACACTGAAATCAGATCAAGCTGCTCATGGATTTATCGTGCTGAGTCTTGAAAACCTCCAATGTTTCCTACAATTTCTGGGCTGTTTCCACGGTGAAAAATATTTGCTTTCAGTATATCTCTATTGCAAATTTTGCCCACTCACTGTCATTTCCCCACCTGCAACATTGAAAAAATAGGCTAGGCTAGGCTAGGCTAGGGTAAGAAAGAATAGAATAGAATAGAATAGAATAGAATAGAATAGAATAGAATAGAATAGAATAGAATAGAATAGAATAGAATAGAAAGCTTTAATTTGAAAGAGACCTACATTGATCACCTAGTCCAACTGCCAGACCGGTTCAAAGTTGTTCTAAAGCATATTATAAAGAGAATTGTCCAAATGCCTTTGAAACACTGTCAGATTTCAGGTATTGATCATCTGTGATGGTTTAGCCCAGTGTCCACCAAGTCATAAAATCACTCCTCCTCCTAAATCAAGGCTGAACTCATCAGCACACTCACAACAACATAATAAACAGGATAGGTCACAATACAGGCCCCCAAGGTAGTCCACATGTGACTGGCCTCTGTGTTGAGTGCAACTCATTAATTGCTGAGTCTGATGACCCAGATGGTTACTTTCCCTAATTTCATAGCCCACACAGCCAACATCTAATATTCCAATTTTGATACAACAAAGTTGTCAGAGACAATGTCAAAAGCCTTGCTAAACTCAAGATAGATATCATCATATCTCTCTCTCAGTAGCAATTCTGGGCTTTTATTCTTTTACGAATAAAAATATTCCCTTCAGCCACAGCAGGCTGAACATTCCATATTCTCTTCTGAGTTCTTGCTCTGAGACTAGAATTCCCTCTCAGCCTGTAGCCATGTCATTATTTGAACCTCAATATAACCTTAATAACTTACTTTAATCTTTGTGTTTGGTCATATTTAAAATGCACATTGCTGGCTGAAACCCAGCTCATTGAAATATCAGGACCACTGTGTTACTGTGACCTATTCTCATATTCTTTCTGGCACATTATGTAGTATTTATTATGGAGCTGCCAATCAGACAAAGAAATGGATGTGTTCGCTTTTTTGTCATTGCTCTCATCTGCTCTGGATAATTCAGCCTTTACAAGTATCACCAGGAGCTACGTTTTAATGAGGTTTTGCTTTAGTTTATCCAGAGGCACATCAGTAGCACCACCGAAGCAAACGATAACACAGACTTGAGACTTTCTCCTAAACATGTAGTTAATTCTTTCTATTAACAGCCTGCTTGCTACCAGCGATACCCATTCATATCTTTTTTGCCTTGTGCTCTACCTTGAAAGTTATGATCTATGGGAGCCTGCTTCTTTCCTGCTCCTACCTTTTTGACCAGTTTGCTCTGTTCAATGTGAAACCAGAAGAGAAGGCACTTTCCTTGACAGTAAAAGAAGTAGTGAGATATTTTGCCTTAAAGAAATGTTTACAGACAGGATGCTACAGACTCCTCTCTTGGGTTCCTTGCCACATTTCCAAGTTAACTTTATTGTTTTTATGTTTTTTAATATTGTTGACACTGAGTAATCACAGCAGTAACTTCTTCATCTGTAGTGGGCTTGTATGGCAAGGTTTTGGTACCAAAGAGGGCTACGGAGGTGGCTTCTATGAAAAGCTGCTAGAAGTTTCCCTTCTATCTCATGGGGCCAGCGCTGACAGGCTCTAAGATAGACCTGCTGCTGACTGAGCCAATTAGTGATTGAGGTAATACCTCTGTGAACAACGTATTTGAGAAGGAGAAGAAGTTGCTGCACAGTTGCCAAACTGAAGTGAGGAGTAAGAATGTGAGAACAACAAACCCACGGGCATCCAGGTCACTAAAGAAGGAGAGGAGGATGTGCTCCACGTGCCAGAGCAGAGGTTCTCCTGCAGTCTGTGGTGAAGCACATGGTGAGGTCTTGCTTCTGCGGCCATGGAGGCCACAGTGGATCCATGGAGAGAGGAGTCCATGGTTGACCTGATTTGCTGTCAGAACTTGTGACCCTGTGGGGGACACAGGCTTGAACAGTCTGTTCCTGAAGGACTGTACCCCCTGGGGTGTACTCACATGTTTTAACAGTTTATGACGTGTTTTGGGACATAAGGTTTAGTAATTCATGAAGAACTATAGTCCGTGGGAAGGACCAATGTTGGAGAAGTTCATGCAGGACTCCCGTGGGAGAAATCCCACACTGAAGCAGGGTAATCTATATTCCCTGTTCACATACACTGCTTGGGGAGGAAAAAGTAGAGAAATTGAGAGTAAAGTTGAGCCTGGGAAGAGAAGAGGGGTGAGGGGAAGGCATTTTAAGAGTTGGTTTTATTTCTCATTACACTACTTTGATTTGGTTGGTAATAAAAAAAACTCATTTTGTGTGAGTCAAGTATGTTTTGCACAGGTTGGCAATTGGTGAGTGATCTCACTGTCTTTGTCTTGACCCACAAGCCTTTCATTGTATTTGCTCTCTTCCTGTCCAGCTGAGGAGTGATAAAGCAACTTCCTGGGGACATGGTGTCTAACCAAGGTTAACCCAGCCAAAACTAGTATGAAAAGAAAGCCAAAAGTAAAGACATTCATAGGGAATTAAATAAATTATATTTTTTTAACGTGTGCATTATAATTGTGGTTCAGATGAGAGTGTACAGGTTCTGCATTTTAAATTACACATTTTGTTGAGGCATAGAAATAGTTTTCTTATATTTAAGTGGAACTTTTTGTGTTCCAGCTTCATCCCATTACCCCTTGTCCTGTCACTAGGAAAAAGGGATGCCCCAACCTCCTGATGCCCACCCTTTAGATATTTGTAAATATTAGGATCTCCCTCAGTCTCCTCTTCTCCAGACAAAACAGCCCCAGTTCCTGCAGCCTTTCCTCATATGAAAGATGTTCCAGTACCCTGATCATCTTGGTGGCCCTGTGTTGGACTCTCTCCAGAAGTTCTCTGTCTCTCTTGAGCTGAGGAGTTCAGCATGTAAAGCTGGAGGGGGGGGAAAGAAGGAAAGGGGTGATATTTGGAATGATGACATTTGTCTTCCCAACTCATCACCTGTGCTGGATCTCTGCAGTCCTGAGCATAGCTGAACACCTGCCTGCCCATAGGAAGTGGGGAATGAATTCCTTGTTTTGCCTTGCTTGTGTGTGCAGCTGTTGCTTTACCCATTTGTCCACAAGTTTTTGCACTTTTACCCTTCTGATTCCCTTTCCCATCTCACTGATGGGGAGTGAGTGAGCAGCTTCATGAGGGTTAGCAGCTTAACTGGGTTGAACTACAACATTTTTCAGTTATTTCAATTCTACATTCCAGTCTAGTCTTTTCTCAAAATCCCACCAAGAACATTTGTGTCTGTTAACAAAATAATGAATTTTTACTTTCTCACTATGGCATCACTGGGGCAGAGGAGTTCCATAATAAAGTAAATAAAATAAAATAATAAAATAAAACAAAATAAAACCAGGGAAAAATGAGCACAGAACTATCTCCAGTACAAAAATATGTCTGAACTTTCCTCATTTTCACGTTAAATGACTGTGTGAATGGCTTCACTAATTTAATTCCCAATTGCTTTGCTGTAATGTACCCTTTGTAAAGGTTAGAAGTCCATCTGCTTATTCTTCCATCAGAGTCTCGGCACAGTTCCAGCTGCAGATGTGGCAGCTTCAGCACAAAATGAGCAAAAGCTTAAACAGTCTCATTTCAAGCCCAAATGTACAAGCTTTTTCTCTTAAAAGAAAAAATATAAATCCCAAATCAATACTTTCTGAACAGGTCCACAAATAAGAACACTAAACAGAGCAAGCCTGTCAGAAAAGGGCCAAAAATGTGATTCTGGGAGCCTTGATAGACAGATCTCCTGCTCTCAGTAACTACCAGAATCACACCTTCAAAATCTTTCCAAAGAAATTCTGAAGAACAGAAAACTAAGAAAAACAATTTTGCAGCATGAAAGAACAACTTGGCAATCCCCATTCACATTCTGGGGAGGGGTAAAATCTCATTTTACTGAAATTGGACCATTAACAGCTTATCTTAGTGAATGATGATGTTATTCACAGGACTATGCTTTGTGTACATGATCAAACTCCCTGTGTAATCAAAAAAATCATTGATGCTGGAGAAAGGAAGAACCTGTGCTATGCAAGGTGCTAAGCACAGCTCTGATCTCCCTGAGGCTTTGTTCTCATTTCAGTGGAACTTCATGAAAACAAAGCCTTTTCACTCAGCCACTTGGCATGCCATGAAGATGCAGCTGATCTCTCGTGTTTGACCTGCATACCTCAGGTGCTAATCTCCTTTATAATGATGTGAATCAGGAAATAGCTCTTGCAATCAGTAAAGCTTCACTGATATAAAACTTTACTCACTAGAACCCCAGAGTACATAGACAAGACACTTTTCCTCCATAATCACATCCATAAAAGCCTCAACGCACTTGAGCTCTACAACAAGACAGTAATATGTTTGTACCTTCCATCTCTCTCAACTCTGCCAAGCAAATAGCACAAATGCAAAAGCTTTTTGGGATGAATGAAGTATCCTATGTAGTACTGCCTGTAAAAAAAAAAAAAAACATGGCACAAGACAGCAGTGCAGGAATCAAATAAGTTGTATGAGGAGGACTAGAAGGCAGTTAAGTCAGGGCAATCTGGCATCGCTGTGATGTCTTGTTGCAACAGCCTCCTGAACAGTACCACTGATAAGAGGAACACTTGCCTGTACCAGAGGTAGCATGGTCTTCACAGCACTAGTACTGGGTAGGACCTTCATTTACCTGTGAGAAAGCTGGAAAAAGTGGCATGAGCTCCAAAATGATGTACAAATTTAAGGTACTGAATAAAACTGTCTAGTAAATATTTAGGAACTATTAAGGAACAGTTTCACGTGTATTTAGACTTTTTCCTCCAGGCAGCATTCACAGATCTCACTTGCTCTGTCTTGTATGTGTGGGTTTCTAGTCTTCGGCTACTAGCCCCTTGTGAAAATCTGCTTCCCTCTACAGCTCTATTTATAGCTGATTTTCAGTCTAGCAACTAAACCTTCCTCTTGGCCAGCACCTTAGAAGAGAAAATGGCTATTTCCCAGGAAAAAAAAATTTAGGATGATTTTGGTCTTCCATGTCCACCTTCGTCCTAATCCTATCCTATTCATCTCTCATTCATCTGGAAAGCATCAACTCTATAGCTAATGGTCTAGATTTTTGGCCATCCCTTATATCAGCTTCCTCAGAAACACTCACCTGCCCTTTTCTATTCAATCTAGATACTTAAAAATAAAGGCCCTGTACTTCTTTTCCTGAACAGTACTCACTTCTGTATGGAAAGCACTCAGATCCTCCACAGCAATGACTGACCCAAAGGTGCCCTTTGCAGAGGCTGTCAGAGACTTCAGCTCCATGAATTGGCTTTATTGGGCACTGAGGGGTTTATATACCTTCAACATAGTATATTTTTTATCCTTTTATAGCCTGTTATAAATAGGACAATGGTCACTTTCTATTGTTTCTAGAATGGCTTCCTGTCTCGGTAAAGGTCAGGGAACGAATAGGCTTGCACAACTTGCAGCTTCTCAAGAAGTGTTGGTACAGCTTAGCAGGAATATCTGAGCAGAGACTGCTTGAACTCTACTTTGAATTGAAAAAGCCCTTTAATTCTGAGAGCATACACAAGCATCACTTTTCAAATATAAAAATTCTCCCACTAGATAGCGAAAATTGGGCAAGGGCCAGCCAGCAGTGTTAAATGGAAGGCAGCACTTGCTCTGCTCTTAAAGAAGGGATGGCTTAGAAAAAAAATGTAGCATTTCTGATAAATCTCCCTTAGTTCTGGAGGTGCAATATGTCTGCAGCATCAGAAGGAGTGAGCAGGAGAAACAGACGCTAAAAAGGCCATTAGGATATTGTGGTCAAGATCATGCAACCGAGTATCAGACATTCAATCTGGAAATGGTAATAGGCAAGAAAAGCAAGAGAGCACAGTGAGAGGCTATGGGCTACTAGAGATAATAGAAAAAAAGTCTTTTGAAAGAGTAGGCAGACTTCTACAACCTGCAGATTAAAGCCAACTTTGTTGCACTGGAAAGATGGAGCTGGTTACCCTGATGTATGCTCCTGCTGTAACAGGCACGAGCACAACAGACAGACCAAGTATCACGAAGAGTTTGACTGGGCAGCAACAATAAATTTATTCGCTTTCCTTGCTGAAATATTGCTGGGAAAGGATATTATAAATACATCCATGGAGAGGATAAAAAAGTTTTCATTTCAGCTACATTATTAAGGTTTTTTTCTTGAAGAAAATTGTTACCACAAAGAAATAAGCAGTTAACAACAGCAAGGTGAAAAGAGTACGCTTCTGGTTATGTACTTGACGCATGCAAAAATTACAAGGCAATAGAGGAAAGAGAACTGAGCTGAAAGAGAGAGTCAAATGTGTTCTGAACAATTTCTAGGATCCAAAGTAAAGAGGAATTGAGGCTAGAACAGAAAATAAATTGAATTTTTCACAGATAAAATGGAAGACCAGAGAAGAAATTTGAGAGCAGCTTTGCTGCTGAAGTTTTCCTATAGAAAAGATCAGACAGGTACAAAAGTTTAGATGAACCCTTTCCTTGCTCACATCAGGGGAAGTTTATGTCAGAATACAGATTTGAGCCCATCTCTCACTGAAATCCATCTCTCTCAACCACTTCCCTCTAGTGACTTACTCTGTTCAACAAAAGGAAGAGGTTTGCCTCTACATGGACATTTTTCTCCTTGTCTTAACTGTGTCCTGGGAAAAAAATAAAACACTTTGCAGCAGACATAATATTAATTTAGACATTGCTGGTACTTATTCTAAAACAGAACTATCTTATGGTCAAACATCACTTCGAAATTCTCAGGTTTTTGAGATTTTTTTTTTTGCTATAAGTTTTATCAACCATATGTATTTTTAAATACTAAAATTAGCTTTTTTAGTATATGTAACTTAGGCAAAGTGAAATCACTTTTTTTAAACAAAGATCCCATCTAGATTATGACATGATATACCAGGTTTCAGATAAACACAATTTAAACTAGTCACACTTTAAAAAAAATCCAACACAATCTGTCAGACTTGTTAACAGCATTTTTTCCCTGTATTATTCAGGATGCATTTCAATAAAATCTGCAGAAAGTCAAAATATGGCAGCTAGGGTGATACAACAGTTTTGTATCACCTAAGCATACACCATACATAAATGCAAACAATTTTCTGTAGGAAAATTTCATTTTTTTAGGGCAGTTATAAGTCTCTAGGCTTTCAATCAGAATGAATGTTAAGGACCATACCACAGTAAATACCTCAATAAATAAGCACAGCTAGCACTGAAATATGAGTATTATTCAGTCCAATTTCCTTTGATTTTGACATAACCAATTTTGAAAGTCACAAAGTGGATCACAGTGTTGTGTCACCTGAACACATCTAATATAAATCTAGAGAAAAGCTTGTATCATTTTTAATATATCAACTTATTTAGAATATTTGTTGGCTGCTGACACACCAGCTAGATTGCAATGATCAATAAAAGCGAAGAAAATGCTGAGATATTAGAATCCTCATAATTCCTCTAGTCAATTTTTCACACAGCACTTAGTACCCAAGTTTTATGTCTAAACTTGCCAAGCTGAAAATGTAATTCATATGATAATGCAATGTCAAACAAGTCTTGAGCTAGAGATATAGATATTTAAAGTATCTAATTTCATTAGAAAGCCACTTCTTAAAGATAGAAGGAATGATCAGATGCTCTACTCATCTTCTGTCAACATGAAAATAGAAATGTATTTATTTTATTAGAATTTAACTTCCTCCTAATAAATCACACTCCAAGAGCACTAACATTTAATTATCTATTTACACTTATACAGTATATTATCCTCAAATGAAGATGAAGCTTATTAGGACAGTTCACTGCAAGTTCAGATTTGAACAATGATGGGATGCATGGATGGAGGAAAAAGCACTGGTTTGCAGATGTTAAGCTTGTTGTCCTGCAAGAACTGGACCAATTTGTATCAGAAAATTTCTCAAATACACCTCTAATTTTAGCCTGGAACTTGGCCGAAATGGGAACTGTGTTATAACTGTCACATATTGCCAGAGGGAAAATTGTGCCCTGTGTACATCAGAGTGGTAAATCAAATAAAAAAGACCTATCTAAATCCCACTAGATACAGGAAACACCTCAACGAATTTTATATCAACTGAAGTAATTTAATTACCATTACTATGGACAGTCGAGTGGAAAACAAAGGATGGAGTGATTTTATTCAAAATCAAGATGTTGGTACAGCATGCAATCCCATGGTCCTTTGGTTTCCAACACGGAAAGCATGAAAAGTTTCACAACACCTGTGCAGTAACTACAAGAATTTAGCATTGTGACAAATACTGCAACAAAAAATGTGAATTTAGTGTCAACTACAGCAATGGAAAAAAAAATGTTGGCATATCCAGGGAATTGTAATCAGATAGTTGCAGCTGAAGGTGTCCCTTCAGCTACAAATAGCGGCGATGATAAAATAAACTGAGATATAGTTTTAATCCAAAGAAGTTGAAACTATAAGAAAAGTGTTATATTTAAGCATGTCAGCATGGAAACCTGTTTGGACTTCCACCTTATCAGTGGAAGCTATAGGAATCACTGAGTTGAGTTTGCATTGTTTTGCATTGATACCCGAGGCTGCAGCCAGGGTGGAACTGATGGTAATAAAGATGCAGTCAGAACATTCCCGGCAATTAACTAGACATCTTGTAATATCATATCCAATAGTTCCACTGGATGTTCTCCAATACGCATTTCTTTGCATTCCTGCAAGTTGACATCATACTTTTAATCAGAGAGTCCTTTTATTGTCCAAGTCCCAGAACATGGAAAGGGCTGATAAGCAATTATGATGCCTGCGCTCCAGGGCTCTGCTGCAGCACTACAAGCTGGTGTAAGAACCTGAGATGCTATAGATTTTCCTTTTCCCTTTTTTTAGTAGTCACGTCCAAGCAATCACGTGAAGTCATTAGATTCGTTACCTACATTCTTTCAAGAAGAGGAATATTTAAAGTAGAGTCCAAAATTTTAGCCAGCTACATGTTATGCTAGTCAGATTCTGGTGTCTCCATGGGATGGTGCATTTACAAGTCCTCCACAATACCTGAAAATACACATATCCTCTTACAAATGTAACTCAAAACCACACAAACCTTCCTGTGTCCAAAAGTCAACTGAATTATGCATAGCACAATGCCTTTTCTTATGCTAAAGTATCTTCATTGCAAACACATAAATTATTATAACAATGCTGACCACATAAAATGCACTCAAAATGCAACAAAAGGTTCTGGTTATAAAATGAGCTTCTCACTTCATTTATTAACTGGTTTTGCCAATGGTCATGATGGAGAAAGGTTTTTGCATTTTGTATCAAAATAGTGATTTCATTGCTGATAATGAGAAAAGTCATTCACCTGGAATGTAGTTTGGATAACCACTAAAACCCAAAAAACAGGCAGATCCGAACACCTTCAAACTTCTAGAATAATTAGGATTTTTTCATTTAGAAGGCTCATTGTTTACACCTACCAAACAGAAGGAATTATTGATTTTTCATTCACTTTTCAGCTAATTAGAGATCATTGCTCAGCTTCTTACTAATATGATGCTCTTTCTTCTAAATTTGTTGTATGTCCACCCTAATTAGCACTGGCACAGAAATACAGAGAAACAATCAACACACCCACTAAAAATTTTTTAGTCTAACTTAGCAGAAGATAGACATCTCCCTGGCATATCCTGTAAGATTTCCAGACCTCCTTCATGCTGAAGTGTTTGGCATTACAGATATTGGCTCACTGTCCATGTCTTATCATCTGCTCTTATCAGGGTTAATACCAAAGTGACAAAAAAGAAAATGAAAAATAAAAAAGAAAGGGGGAAAAAAAAAGCAAGTCTTGATTATTGCACCTTGTTCCAATTGTGTATGGATCAAAGGGGATAAACATTCAGGCTGTAGCACCATTTGTTCACAAGCAGTATAAACACTACTGATACAGCACCGTCTGATCTGCAGCATTCCATCTGCCAGCTGTAAGAATGAAAAAGGGAGTGCAATTAAGAATATTAATCAGGTCTTGAAGTGTTGCATGATTCAGCATTCACGTGAAGAAAGACCAAGATATATCAAAAGATAATGTGTTTACTTAAAATCAAATAGAAGCATGATTTCTTTAGTCCTGCATGCTTAGTGCAATATTTTTTTTCTCTGACTGTACTGAACTTTCCACCAAATCACTTTGAATAGTCAAGCACTTAGCTCAATCTATTTCAGTCTAATTCAAGCTTCCGATTACTGATTATTTAGAATCACTGAGTTAACATTAAAGTATCAGTAGTTAGATTATTTCCCTGGTGATCTTCATTCTGGTATTTAATAGTGTCATTTCATCCATTGCAATTAGACTTTTCTGCTAAAAAAAAAAAATTTTGATTTATGGCTAAATGTAATGAGTATAACAGAGAATTTGATCCTTGCTGTGAAGTTATTTGAGAATGTTAGGAAAAACACCCTACAAGTTTTATGGAGAAAGATACCTTTTCTGTACAGTGGAGGTACTTCTAGACAGAATTTTAGCTTCTGTCGAGGAACGATCTCCCTGTGGACAAGTGAAGGACAACACTGTAAAGTTATTGAAAGTGCCTAAAGATGCATATTGGTGATTACTAGGATTTTTTATCTCCATAAGAGACCTATACACAAGCAGAACACACAGTTCAAAATCTAAAGAACTAAAACTTCTACTGATAAATCCATCCAAGAAAATCAGTCTTTTGTGCATGCAAAAGCCACAGAAGCAATCAGATGCTATGCAGAAAACCTTTTTTACTATTGTTTGCCAAATTATGTGGCCTTCTTACTGTGACAGGCATTTGATACTGCCAAGGAACAGTTCTACACGTGTGGACCATATCTTTGATGAAAAGTAAGGTTCAACTCAATCTGTCCCTGTTAGCAGTTCATTTCCAGGTCAGCATAAACTCTCATGTACATAAGGGAAGCAGAAGAAGAAGGACGTTCAAGGTTATTTAACACATCTCAGAAAGTTGTCCTACATATAAAGTTGCCATATCTACAACTGGAGAAGCAAAAGGTAGCCTAAATTCGTAGGGTACCTATTACAGATATTTCAGCAGTTGCTGGAAACACTTCAAAAGAAGAGATTCCTGAGTTGAAGCTGTGTAACATTTTGATTTGGACTCTTCTACAGAAATAAGCAAGATTCAAGAATTTAAAGCATCAAGTATTTAATGATGTCTCAGATTGGAGCATAAAAATGTAAAAAAATTATCTTATGGATTTATGAGGCAGGTTTTTTGTTGGTTTTTTTTTCCTCTGGATTTTAGGTCATTTAACAGCCTGCACCTGTCAAGACAAATTAAGACATTGTATGCAATTTTCACATTAAAAAAATTATTTCCTAGCTTTGAAGTACATAAAAAGGAGCATTTATGAAGTTAAGGCACCTCAAAAGAGGCCTTTTAAAAAGATTGACCTGTTAGAAGAGGATGATATGCTATCAAGCTCTGCAGTGGAAGCTTGATAACCTCAGGCTGCTTTTGAAACCACCCAAGGAGGGGCTTTAGATAATTTGGAACCATTTGAAGAAGGTCTGCATGCTATCTTTTCTAATAAAATAAGGACCTTGGCACCTCATGTCATTAAAGGTCGAAATATAACATTAAGCAAGCTGAAGAAAAGGACATAGAAATACAGCTTTTTGTGTGCAGACAATTTGCTGGGGGGAAATGATACAGAGGGCACAGCATGAAGCTATATGTGCCATCTTCACAAATGATCAAAGCTGCTGGTAAGACTGCATAAAGTTTAATCCTACAAAATGCAAGGGACTGGTTGAGTATGCTTATTGCCTTATTTAAGTTTTGTTCCTAGGAAAGACTGAGCACCTGAATGGTCTGTTCTTTGCTCGAAGAAAGGAAACATACTACAGAGACATGTTTTTCTTTATACTGAAATACAAACATAAGGAACAGTCCTTTGGGAAAGTTAAATAAAGATTAAACAAGTAGCTAAGTTGATGCCAAAATTCTTCTATACTGGGGCTCTCTGAAAACAAATCTTCACTCTCAAATTCTCTAGTGATATTTTCTTTGCTGCATTTCCTGACATTGCCTTTCTCATAGCCTCTAACCTAGGTCTGCATTAACCCCTTCTTCAAGCACAGTAAACGATCCCAAAATTAAATCATTGCATGAGCTCAACAAGAAGCTGTGTCCATATATATGGATGTTACTCATCTTCTGTCTTTCAACAGACAGAAATTTCCCAATTCCAACAGTGTGCAGAGGACTAGTAATTTAAAACCATAGGATTGACTATACTGAGGCAAAAATCCTAATTAGGCAATTATTTAGAACAAACTTCTGTTCTGAAACACCTTGGAGTTACCTCAGAGAAACTTCAATCTCTATCCCTCAGAGTGGCATTTGATGTCGAAGCCACATTCAGCCACAGGACTGATGCTGAGGAGATAACTTCTGTTTCCGCCACGTGGTTTAGAGTAGGTAAAGAGAAACACCTTGTACTATTTAAAAACATGAGAAGGGCCTGTCATGTAAATTTAGACAGCATGGTCTCCAGTTCAGAAAGTCCCACATGGTGTATGGTACTGCCCACAGTGAAATCTCCATTTTTATATATGTATACATGCACACAGAGTAACTCTGGGATAATGCAATAATTGAAAGCAAAATCTGCCTTAATTGTCAAGCACAGAACAATGACGACAAGACTCCCTATCAGAATGTTATCTCAGTAGATCTTTATATTTTGAACTCCTTTTTTTCATTTTATTTTCCCTACTATTGTTTTGAGGTTTCCTTTTAAACATGTTGCAGAAGGACAAGAGGATACAGATCTAACAAGCATCAGTTAGAGGAGAATGTCCCGATTTCCCAGCTGCAGACAGGCACCTTAATAGTAGTTTGAGATAGAAAGGATTCCTTAGGCCATTACCAAGATTTTTTCTGGCAGCAGCTTTCGTAGCACTGTCAGATTAGAGTCCTTCTCATTAACTGTCAGCCTCTATCTGTTTTTCAGTGGGAGAGAAGAGAGGAAGAGAATAATAATCCTAGTATATATTGGATGGCCTCTAGGAGGGAAATGTCACTTAATGACATTTGTACAGCAGATAATACCAGTCAAAATAAAGGACAGAAGAGATTTTTTTTTTTTCCCTTTTTTTTTTCTCCAGGAGTCCTAGAAGAAATGTTTGTTACCTCTTCTCTCTCAAATTGGCTTTGCAAATGACTTGGAGGTTTTATGTCAGCAATTTCTCGTACATCACGGAGGGGATAACACAGCCCGTTTTGCAGTTGTGAGCACACTAGAATATTTTTCTTTGCACTTTGTGTCTGAGAGCAGCTTCCTTTCATCCTCAGCCAATGGACAAATTAAAGACAATCCTGGTCCTTATGTTTTCCCTCTGATTACTGTGTACAGACTGGCTTCCACTGTGTCAGACTGTGCTATTACCACATCTCAGCTACTTTTCTCTAAATTAAGGAGGGGAAAAGAGAATTGTTTAAAGGTGGATTTTTTCGGGAGTCTTTTCCCTTTCATTTAAGAAAGTTTGTCTGAGGCCTAGCTGGTAAACCCTTGCGTTTAGCGTATGCTTCATACCCTGGCAGAAGAACAGACAACTGCCAATCATCCAGGAACAGAAACGGACGTGATGTGTTCTCTTTCCATGTTTTTTTCTCTGTCATAGAGTTCTAATGATCCTCTGCCTCAGAAAATACTTATAAATACCAAATTAACTTTAAATGTAATTATAAAAGATCAGGAGCAAATTTAATAACCACAACATCTTTAAAACAGTACATAGACAGCATTTGTAATTGATTCTTTCTATGATCTCAGGATAGTTGAAAAGGCTTAGAGATTTCCACCTCCCTTCTCCACTCAACACATGGACAGCCAAATTATTCATCAAACAGGTATGTAAAGGCCACAGCCAACACCATGACTTTCTAAGATCACCTTCACTGATTTTATCCAGCCTTGCAATAGAGACAGAGGGGACAGATGGGGAAGATAGCAGCAGCAGTCAAAGTGCAGTCAAAGTCTCAAGAGAAGTCACTGCTCAGAGCTTAAAGAAGTTCCAGTAAAAGATTCAAGGAATAAAGTTAAACAAATAATTATCTTCAGTGGTAAAGTCTGTGCTGCATCTTCCTTCATGTTCTTGGCAGTAAAGTAACTGGTGATACGCCTCATATGGTCTGAAAAAGCCTTGTTATTTTGTATATGAAGTCCGGTTGTCATATAGATAGGAGCTTTTTGCTTTGTCTGTATTCAGAGACTTGCAGTATGCTTTGGAAAAACAGATGTTGCTATATTTCTTGACAAGCCAGGCCTTAAATGTAAGCTCTTTTAGTCAACAGTTGCAAGATGATAGGAAATACACTCCTTTCCCTTTTCTTATCTGAGACAGCATTTGTTCTTTTTCCTCAGCAGTGCTGTTTGAAGCATCTTGTTCAGTCCTTCTTTTGATGTCCATATGAAATCTGCCCAAGACAGGCACAATCCCAAATCACAGCAGAAATCATCTGTGTCCTTGCAAGAGCAGAGAGAACATGAACCACATTGTTGGCATTTCTTATAATCAACCTCACACACTTCCTTGGCTACCACCATAGATGCATGCAAGTCTAGTCTGTGCCATAAGAAGCCTAGATGTGGCAACCTAATAAATTAGGAGGCAAACACCTGTCATGACAATTTGTAAGCTTGGAAAAAAAATCTTAAATTACTAGGAAACATATTTGTAATAATATTAGTAATAATGAAAAAAAAAAAGCTTCAACAACGTCTTCAGTCTTAGATTACATGGGAAAGTAACCTAATGGACCTCACACCAAGAGGGGGGGGAAAAAAAAGGAAAGGAAATCACAGATTCAGTCACAAGAGGTGTTCACCTTGTAGGTCACTGTCTTGCAAATTACCCATGTTATATTGCAGTGTGCTCAAAGAAAGAAAGAAAAGCAATGGGAAGTCCATCAGACAATCAAGAACCTTGGCTACCACAGCCAATACTGGACATGCTTGTGGATATCTCCAAAGCTGTTGGTTATCATATCAAGCACCTGGTGTTGGACCAACCTCCCAATCTTGAGGAGATGGCTGTGAGCATGGAGATTAAAGACAGCCAAGGAGGTGGTTCATCCACAAAATAATGAAGCAAACCCACCATAGTGGCTGGTCCTAGACAATAGTTGATCGTGGATTTTACCACTGATACTGCACACATGCATACATGCATGTGAGCAATCTGACAACTGAAACAGAGACCTGACCTTGGAGTTAATCCAATATTGAAATAGCTATCAACATGGCTTTCAGTTACTTCTGTGTATGTGTTTCCAAACCAATGATCCCATTGTTAATACAGTTGTAATGCATTCCTGTCATGCTTGCACTTCCATATCTCCCTGTTGTTGAAAGTAATCACTCATTAACTGGCAAAAAAAGCCCAAAGCATTCCATTCCTTCTCTTAGTAGACTTTGAAAAAAGTCCTGTGCATTTCCCTAAAACTTCATACATAAGTTTCATGGATACTACAAGGGAACTTTTTCCTCACTGAGTAGCAGGAGCCAGGGTAGCTCCTGTTAGCTACATTTGTCAGAAAGAGATGTTTTTCAGTGACAAGTATTAGCCATTGATGGGCAAAAGGGAAAGAGGAGCTTTGTGGAACTTGAAGAGCCTCCTCCAAGTTTGTAGCAGTTATCTGAATCATCATTTTTCTTCCCTTCAAATGGAGGCAGAATGTGATCTATTAATATACTACGCTTGATGGTGGCAAGACCAGCCTCCGGTAATGTACACAGACAGGAAGAAGCACTCACTTGGACAGCATTTATAAACTATAGCATGGGAAACAATGCTCTGGACCATAAATAGTCTCTTAATTGCCAGAAGTGCACAGTCCAAAGGTATGTAAGGGAAAAGTCCTTTAATTCCCTCCAATCAAGATAGTATGGTGGGTTCATGATAGAAATTCAATCTTCATGCCTTGAGAAAATAGAAACTTGGCACCTTTGACCACTGACCATCTTCCAGAAAACCTAGAGATTCTGAGGAGTCTAAAATACATCAAACTTAAGAGGAATTCTGAGCCTACCAGAAGAAAGATTTATTTGTCAAAGTTTTAGAATCTTTAAAATTTAAACGGAGGGTTTTTTTCATCAGTAGTGGTAATGTGAAAAACAAAGACATGAGTGGCTAAAGAGGAAACAGTGTCTCAAGAGAAAGCTCTGTTCTTATTAAGAGTCAGTAATTGTCACTACCAAATTATCCAAATCTAAAAATATGTTTGTAAGGATGTGTTATTTAGCATAGAAGATAATAAAAGGAAGAGAGCTATTGTAGAAATGTTAACAGATAACAGCATCCACAAAAATAATAAATAAGAGGAGTCTGTAAATCAAGTACATATCATAAATCTAAGCAGACAATTTATGAAAGCCTTGCTGAAAATCAGTATGTCATTCCCTTCATTCCAATGTCACCATTACCCTGCAAATATAGAACAGTTAGAGCTACTTTTTCCAGCAAGAAAAAAAAAAAATGTGGCCTCTGAACATTACTAAGAAAATATGACAGTTTGGATAGAATTAGGTTAAAGGGAAAAATAAAATCTGGAGGGCAAAGCCTATGCAAGTTTGTAATGAAAACATAGAAATCTCAAAAATTGCACTGGGGTTGGACTCTCAATGCAGAATCTCAGTACTGTTGTAACTGAATGTTATGTTTTTGCATTAGCCAAAAAAAAAAAACCCAGAGATTTTTGCAATATAATTTGGTACCAGTAAAAAGAAAATAGCAGAGCCCTTGACTGAACCTGCTTTGGGAGTGTGAAGTTCAGAGAAACCCAGAATTCGTGTCATATGAATGATATACTCCTCATTGCGTGCATCCATCACACTGGCCCCTCCATGCTCAGGGTCCCTTTTAGATCTAAACTTCTACATTGATTTATTTATGCTGAAAGAGCTGCAGTCCTCTGATTGTTCAATCCTCCTGAAGGAACACATAATGAGCAATTTTTTTTGCTATACTTGCTATAACTCTTATGACCATCTGAAAACTGATTTACAATATCACAGATTGGGCAACATAATCATGGTAGCTAAAGATAATAAATAATTCTTGATGCCATCTGGACGCTTTGAGAAGCGTCCTTCTCAAGCTTGTACTTCAGTTTCTACTGGAATAGAGCTGCTACAAAAGTAAAGAACAACAAGTTAAATTTACATTAACAGAAGAATAGCTGCTAATTCAGAAT
Organism: Urocolius indicus; assembly: GCA_013401255.1. NCBI lineage: Eukaryota > Metazoa > Chordata > Aves > Coliiformes > Coliidae > Urocolius > Urocolius indicus. The sequence goes on along the minus strand of WBNH01010572.1, from coordinate 49,373 downwards.
CTACAAGGGTAAGCATTGGCATTAATTTAAATGTGATTTACAGAGAAATATTCATGAAATTTTGTATCTATTTTTTAGCTTGTCAAGTACATTGATAGAGTAGAATAGTTTCCTGATTATTGGTACTTCTGCTTGCAACAGTATACATCAGATCATCTGAGAGTCAAAGGTTTGTTTTGATACCTTTTTCCTACCTCTCTAAATCTGGTTATCCTTAAAGCCGACAGTTGCAGCTTGTATTTCCCTGCTCCCTGCATTGTTACACTCACTGTGGTCTGCAGAGTAGGCTCATTGTATCGTATGAAATGTTTAGACCACCTTTGGCACCGTGCTGCTCATGGGCATGGTAGGGGAGAGTTCAGCCCTGCCCTGATAGGCAGTTGGGCAGCAGCCCACTGCTTTTAGTCACATGCTGCAGTACCGGTGAGCAGCAACAGATGCTGATGAATGACAGCTTTGGAAGCAGGGAGAGATGGCCTTTTCTTTTGCTGTTCTGTGGCTACCCCTGCAGGCAAGGAAGGACCAGCTTTCAGCTCCCGAAATAGAGATGCTTGGGGAGTACATGACATTCAGGGTTGTGAGCAGAGATTCACACTGCACTCCTCAGAGATGTCGCAGATGTCTCTGGGGGATCAAGCAAAAAAAAGGACAAACTTACTCATTGGAGAAGCTGGAGGTCGAGAGAAGTGACACAGCTATGAGAAGGGATTCCATCATAGTCCTCTTTTGAGGGAAATATTGGAGGCAAATATGACTATTTTTAGCCCTATTAACAGATTTTAAAAGGTCATGCCAGAGGAAAAAAAAAGATATGCATGGCACTCACAGACCACACTCTTGTTTCACTAAAACCACAACCTACTTTCTGTCCCCACACTTTGATTTTATGATCATCGGTGCAGTGTCAATTTACCAGAGGAGAGCTGATCAAAGACCATGACTTCAGAAAATGTTTTCATGAAACAGGCTAATTGCCTGTTATGGCTGTTTGTTCCATAGGGGGTTCACTGAAACAGTGAGTCATCATTAGCCCTCTAATTTATTTCAATTGATTGATCAAATGCGGCATAAATAATCCAATTAGTATATTCTGATTCAAGCCAGTCTGCATAATGTTCTTAAAGGAAAAAAAAAGGAAAAGAAAAAGCAAAAGAAGAAGAAGAGAGAATTCTGCCTGGAAGCAGCTCACTTCAAGTGAAGTGCTATTTGGCTCTGATTTTGCAAGGATGACATTTGGATTGTTGTGAGCTTTCACAAGTAGGGCATTGCAAAGTTTAACTTCTGTTTCACCAAAGTAATGTCGTGATAGTCTCTTGACTGAGAACGTTTCCTCCTGGGCCCTCTCATAGATTCCTGTGTCTTGTATTCACTGTTAATTTCACAATTGATCTCTGCAATGGAAGGCTCATGCAAGAGAATAAGCAGAGAGCAGTGCAGTGATATGATCATGTTGGTCATGGTCAGTTTCTTTGGTAAAAACAGAAGTTTCTATTATAGAAATAAACTGCCTCTCACTCCAGTTCTTACTTCATTTTCAAATTGTTCACAGCAAAACACTAGCAGCAAACTATGTATAGGCAGCAACATTTGAATTTGAATTGCAGAGCAAGGAAACACACCCTTGGAAAACCCAACAGCTGGTTGTGAGGTCCATCCCCTCCCTGGGATGAATTCACTAAGCATCAGGGTCACAGAAATGGGAATAAACTCACCCTGCCTCACATTGCTTCAGGCTCAACTCCTTAGTTTTGGATGCAGGAATGGAACAAGATCCTCCTGCATCAACTGCAAAAGGCTGGCACCCAGCAGAATCCTCACTTCTGACCACTCTTTCTTGCCTCATGGGATCCAGATCCACAAGGCCCCCAGACCACCTCCCTGAGGCCTCTGCATCCATCTATGAAGGCAGGGAGAAGAAACCTTTACCAGTGGAAGTAATAGAGATACTGAGCCAAGTAAACGTTGGCTGTTGCACCTCATAGAGAGACAAATGATGAGGGGTCTCCTACAATGGCAGCTCCCAAGGCAGGGGTGTGCAGCACTCCATGGGAGGTGGTATGCCATAGAGCCTTTATTAGGTACATGATGTGTGAAAGAGGTTGTCCTTAAAGAATAATTGTAGTGGTGGCTATGGCATGGCAGAAGAAGTAAGGGATGGACTATTACAGAGGAGAAATTTGGACCCAGTCTAAAGTACTCAAGAAGTCTTATGCACCCCTCATTTCATGCTGACAAGATTTTATTTCTTTGCTCTTAAAGGAATATATGTAAATCAGCACTTTGGCCTCCCCAAGGGCTCCCCAAGGTATCATCTACTCTCCCAGTTTCCACTACCCATGCTGGCAAGTCTGGCAACATTGTCCCAGAGGTACAAAGTGACAGGCACAGATCAGCAGCTCCCTGAACAGAGCATGGCATTTCCACATCCTCTGAGTGCAAGTTTCCATGGCTGCAAGGCACAGCAGGGTACTGATTGCACAGCAATGGTAAAACAAGCTCCTTACCTGTGCCAGCAAAGCTACCTTGCCTCTGGTGGCTAGTGACAAAAGCCAGTAACATCTGATAGGTTAGGGTCCAATGCTCACTTTTTAGATAGTTGTTTAATTTACACCTTTTTGGACATGCTTTTCTGCTTCACACAGCTCACTTGGAGTCAGGATTTCATCCTATTTGAGCCAATAAGAGTACTTCTATTCATATCAGAGGGCAGTCTTTCAGTCATTCAATGGGTTTGTCTCTAAGAAGTATCACTTAGGTAATTTATGACAAAAAATTGCACTACATTTACTAGAAGAAGAGATAGTTGGAAGCCTACAGAGCTATTGGACAGGTTTCCCTCTTAACGTCCTTGATGCTGAGGGTAGGTCTACCAGCTCAATGCAACACCACGTGGAGCTGCCCAAAATAACTGCACATCAGAACAAATATACTCACTGCCACAGAGATCTCTGCTCCACCTAATTAGCACTGCTGAGAAGCAGAGCTGATTAACCTGGGCAGAAAGCCACAAAAACACAGCTATCCTGCTTCCAGCACTTCAGCGAACTCATTAGTGCTGTCTTGGGCATCGTTGCACAGAAACGAATTTGTGAATGAAGACCTGAAGAGTGGAAGCCATCTGATAAATGCTGTGGCTCTCTGTGGCCCTGATTAGAAGTCGTTCAATAACTGGGAAGTGGGGGAGCACGTCTGTCATGAATCTGAGTCATAAGCTGCATGTTAAGGTTTGAGAAATGGGTAGGGCTTGTTCCCCCTGTCTCCCCTGGCATGAACTGCCAGCAGGAGACTCCTGAAAATCATTTGCTGCAACACATAGATTCTGGTGCATGGTCTTTGTGCTTTCATGTGAAGCCACAAAAAAATCACCTGAGGTTTCCTGCATCACCAGAGGAAAAAGCCTTCCTGTAATAGACTACTTTGCCTTGCTAATGATGAACATTATGTAATGGCAATAGCTGACCCCAAAACAGAAACAAAGAAATACCATGTGTTCTCTCCTTATAGCCATTCAAGCAGTTATGGTCCCATTTCATGGAAGGAGTATGTAGGTGATAATAACCTTACCAAAATGAAATTAAATGGTGCAGTCACTAATGCCATTTAATTCTCTAACAACATCTGAATTAGATATGCTTATTAGTTTAAAACACTGCTGGTTATAATTTTTAATCTCAGATAAATCTATCCACAATGAGGAGCTAATATAGTGAGCCAGTAAAAGAACAACACATTTTGCAAATAAATATTCTTAATGGCAATCACGTGTGCACCATGGTAGCAAACTGCCCAATACTCTGGCCCTTTCTGCAACTGCTTCCTATTTATCTGTGATATGTTTTTGTGTTTTCCTACAAACACCATCAAGCCTTCCTCTGTTTTAAATGAATTTTAGGGGAAATCATTTTATTTTGGCATATTGCAGCATCTCTTAACTATTGTTGAGATGTTTCTGAAATTTTAGCTATTATTCCAGAGTAGTTCATCTGGACGCCATTCAGAGATGAATAAGAGGGTGAAAAAAAAAATAGTCATGTATCATAGAATCATAGAAAGTTTTTGGTTGGAAGGGACTTTAAAGATCACCTAGTTCCAATCCCCCTGCCAGGGGCAGGGATAGCTTCTACTAGACCAGACTGCTCAAAATCCTATCCAACTTGCCCTTGAATGCTGCTAGGAATGGGATATCTACAACATTTGTGAAGATTAGTCTTTGCACTAAAGAAATGCTGGCAAAAAAATTGACAGGTTTCTGTCATGCTTTTATTTGCATAAGTTCAGTTTGAATTTCAGGGGGAAAAGAAGCAAATCGTGACTCCACAGAAAAGGTGATTTGCTTTACTTTACAAGAAAAGGGTGCATTTGGAAAGACAAAGTCACCCTTCTATAGGAATAATCCATTGAGCATAAAGGCAATAAATTAGTAGGAAGGTTAATGCTATTGACAAATAGCAACAGCAAAACATCAAAATAACTTCTCAAGAGGCCTTTAGTGCTCTCAGTGCCAACAGAAAGATACATAAAACAAAACACAAGCTTTTATAACAATGTTAAATGAATTGGGACCTTCCAGAGTTAGAAAACCTTAAAATCACAAAATAATCAAGATATCGTTTCCAAGGGAAAACACTTCAAACTCTTCAACTTCATTGCTCAAAACAGCATCTCTAGGTGATCAAAGTGTAAAACATATCTTATTATTTTGATTTTCAACAATTTCAACTACCCATAACATATCAGCTATTTTCTTCATTTTGAGTGGAGGTAGCCAGGTTACCTGTTACATGTTACCCCAGGTAACATCAGCTGCCAAGAGATTAGGATTTTGAAGATTCAGATCTTCACAAAACTGCTGTTGACTCTATCAACTTCAGCAAGGCTTAAAAATGAGATTCTTCTCTAAAACTTTGTTGGAACGGATTCGTTCATAGCTCAGAGAGACAGAACAAGAGGCTTATGTTGTAACATCCTGTGGCTAGATTCCATCAGTATCTAAAATGACTTATTCTGATGTCTGACAGCATTGCAGCTGTTATGTTCTATGTAAGTGAGTTACTAATGGTAGGAAGATGTTATATCTTTTAGTAGACCTAAGAGACTGAAAACAACAGAGAAATCTTTCAGTCATGTGTGCTTAACTCAGGTCAGTTGTTCATGCTTCTGGACCTGTGTTTAGATTTATAACCTTACTTTTTGGACTGTGAAAGGACTTGTGTCATTTCTTTTTCAGACTTTATATGTTGGTGTCTCCACAGACCTTGATTTCTTTAACTCTGAAAAACTAATCTATGGAACTGTGTCCTTTCCCTTAACCATGTTTCTGAGCATAATGACCACTCAGTTCATCATGTCCAAACTGGATTCCTTTAGGTAATTTTAGGTAAGAGTGAGATGAACCGCTTCATCCCCCTCAGCAATCCTCTCCAGCCCTGTATGGCTGTGTAATTATCCTGTTTCCTGTCACACCAGAGGCTTTCAAGCAACCTGCATAAAACGTAAACCAAATCAACTACAAACTAGCTTTTAATGATGGCCATAATTGAAAATAAAATTTAAAAACAAACAACAAAAAAAAACCCACAAACCAAAAAGTCTGTCAGCACTATTACCTAAAATGGGAGGAAAAAAAAGTTACAACCTCTGTGAAATCCCCTGAATCTCCAGTTCAACTCAGACTGTGTTGATGTGCAGCAGGGTAGTATCCTTGAGTAGGTTTTGAATTGCTCCTGACAAAGGTACATTTCTGCCAGTTGGTACTGTTATTCTTGTCACTTATCCTGTCTCCCTGTTCTCTCTGTGCAACAAATGATGTCAGTCACTTGTCTGCTTCTTTCTCAACAGTTTCTGTATCTTCTTTCAGACCATGCAAGCAGGCTCCTAAACAATTTTTAACTTTTTTTTTTTTTTTTTTGCATAATTATCTGTAGTTTGGGGACAAGACTTTAGGAATGAAGGCACTTTTTAACTCCCTGTGTACAAGTTTATAAAGACGTAGATATTCCTCCATCCAGCTTTATAGTTAGGCTTAGAGACTGGTAAGGAATAAAAAAGGGAAATAATATAGATACATCATTTGCCTTAACAGTTCAATTTTTTTCTTTTTATTTCAACTTTTTGTCTGGAGTAGTTGCTTTGATTTTGGTTTTTTTCTGTCTCTATAGATCATAAGTAATTCAATGAAAACAGAACTATCCCTATCTACCAGAACAGCACATAGCTTAGTGAGCTGTCACTTCAGAATGTGACTTCTGTGGCTTCATAACCAAGTATTTCCAACACAAAAGTACTTTTAAAAGTACTCTTGGTACTTCTGCTTCAGTCAGCATTGGAGAGCCCAGCACTTTGCACACAGCAACAGGAGAAGGGATGAAATATATTTTGTCTCATATTTCTCTCGATATATAATAGTAAAGCCAAAGGATAATCTACAAATGAATGTTAACATAGCGAATCCAGTGCAGTTACTTACATTATTTACTCGTCTGATGTTTATGGAAGTGGATCTCAGAGACTCCTAACCTTCTATCTGCCCTATAATGTGATTGGTAAATTGATGGTTATTATAACTACGTACAAAGTTCCAAAATGCTGTTTATAGACTACACTGCTAGCATTGACAAATCACCTTTCTTCTCATAAAGAGGTGAATGCAATACGGGTTCCAGACGTTCCCCTTTGTCAAGTTCTAGGTGAAGATTCCTATTTTTTTTTTTATCTTGGCATTAAAGCTTTAGTTTTACATGACTGAAAACTAAAATGGAAAATCCTGCAAGCCAACTTATGTGAATATCACTTATTTTTCTTTTTTCATTATTTGAGTGACTCCCAGGCAATTAGTAACCTGTGCCAGAAGAAGAATTTCTATATGGCCAGATTGTGCATTATTAATTTATGCAGAGTACCATTTACTCACATAACTAGTCATGCTGATTCCAAGAGGACTACTCACAGGAGTAAAAGCTACTCTGCTTATAGAGTTTTAAATTCCTGTCCCAGGAGTATCATGTTTCTGGAAGAAGCCGTTAGTCTTCATTTTTTTTTGTTGCTTTAGGCAGAAAACTGAACTGAGAGTGTAAGCTATCTTAATTAAATCTGATCTGAAGCTTTGCTTTTCTAGTTGGCTCATGCCTCCTGACATGTGAGCTATACCCTAATCACTCCTCAACATAGTCTTCTGGGTGATGATATCTAAATATAACAATTAGTGCAGAAGGGCAAAAAATTAGTTCAGACTAGACAATATAAGAGAAAGATAAACTCCAGGTGGCACAGTTACTTCTTTAAAGACAAAAAATAAATTCTTCAGTGAGAGACAACATTCATAAATTAGAATTCTATTTATAATGTGTCAGTGACATTTTCATATCTATTTATTTTAATGCCTACCAGCATTTAAAAATTAGTTGAGGTTGTGTTGCTGTTACAAAGGTTAAATGAAGAGATTATGAGTTGCACAGATGTTTATGGTTTGGGTTGATAGCTCTGGGACATCCCATTCTAGAGGCATGTGTTCCAGTTCATTTTAACAGTAATTAGAAGTACCCCCGTAACGAGGTGCTTGCTGCTGAAAACAACTTCATTATTTTGGGTGATTTTATTGGTTTCCTTTAGGGTGAGGAACGAGTGTTAATACTTGTAATTTAATAGGAAAATTACTGAAGCAAGGAAGATTCCACTGAATCTTAAATGAGGCATTAGACAGACATCCCTTTTCCAAATAATGAAATATAAGGGAAGGGCAGCAACCTTAGGAATTACCATGTGAATGTATTTACCGTAGAACAGACAAGCTATTTTGATTAAGTGTTTAAATATCACTTGAAGTTGTTAGGAACCTATAGAGAAAATGCCTATTAGCTTAACAAATTCTAAGGACATTTAGCTGCATGGCTAAATGTCACTCATTGTGACTGAACTGAAAGCCTGATAGTTCAGGAAGGTTGTATTTTCTTTCAGAGAGCAAGGAGTTTCTTCCCCTGGCAGCATTCTGTTGCTCTGCACAGAGCATCTTCTTTAAGATACCACCAGTTTCCTTCAGGCAGAGCTGCCCCAGTTATGCTGGATTGGTGGCAAACTTGCTAGGCTGCCTGAGCTGAGCTGTGTAAAGTTACATCTCTTCTGGAGGCTTCCTTTCTCTGGAATAGGAGGTGTTACCTACTCCTCTCCCAGAAAACATCTTTTGGCCTGCATGTACAGGTATAATTCTACTGGGTCTGGCTGAGGTAGAGTTTATTTTCCCCACAGCAGCCCTCAAAGTCCTGTGTTTTGTATTGATACCTAGAGAGGTGTTGGTCACACATCACAAAAGAAGAGATGCAGTAAGAATTTGAAAAGTGGCAATACATTCAGGGACACATGAAGTACAAGAGCGTCCTGAGACTGTGGACATTAGAAATAATTAAAAAATGCAATTCAAAAAGATACCTGACTTAGAAAGTCATAGAGCTCAACTTGGAGCTTGGTGGCTGTATTACCATGGTTGCAATGCTTTTCAAGAGTTAACGAGTGCCAGAAGATGAATGAGTAATAAGTAGCAAGTGCCACACATGAACAAAGAGAATGACAGCAGGTAAATCTATATTAATTAAACAGGTTCGGAGTGGAGTTTTTTCTGATAGAATTTAATTGGTTAAAAGCATGAAAAAAAATGACAAAGCAGAGAACTATCACATCTTTGTCATGGACCAGCTAAACACAAGAGAAAAAGCAGTTATCTTGATGGATATGATTCAAAGAGTCACTTGAAAAGATAGCTAAAGTATTTTGGAAAAATTTCTACATGTAGTCTTTGCTAATATTTCTTCTCTGTAACAGATAAAAAGCAAGGAGCATAAAACTAGAAATAAATTAATAATAAAATATTTCTACTGCTAACATTTAACATTCTTCAAAGACCATAACAAAGCCGTGTTCAACTCTACTCCTCAACTATTCTGTTTATTGCAAAGAAAAGCTATCTAGTAAATACTTTTATGATCCAGGAGTGATCCAGCCGTATGTAACCATGTTTAAAATGAAAGTCTGTTATTGTGATGATTGTACACCAATGTTGCTGCATAGTCTGACACTATTATTAAACACTTGTATCATTAATATCTCCTGACTCCTGACTCATTAAATAAAAGTTCCAGGCACCTTTTCTGTGACAGTGAGAAGAAAAAAAGTCAACTCAATTTTCAACACTGAGAAATTAGTTAAAGAAAGAAACCTAAGAAGTGGTGTCAAAATGAGCTTAATTAAAGATTCCCTAGAGAAGCTTTTTGCCACTTACGAATAACACAACTAGGAGGGATGAAGAATGTGAATGTTACCTTTGATCTTTGTTGAAATCAAGAAAGTAAAACCAAATTTATGCATTATTCTCCTCAGAAAATTCTTCTAGCCTAGACAGGTACAGGATAAATTCAATAATTCATGTCCAATGTCAGAAAGGGGGAAAAAAATTAGTCTTCTAATACTGAAATGTGCACCAGTTGAAAAGCAGAGAACTGGACAGACTCCTACCTACCCAGCACAAGTGACTTTTAGAAGTCTTAAAGTGCCTGAAGAGGTCAGAACAAGAGACTGTGTTCAGATGAAGATAAAGGTCTAAATACAAAACACCCAGTAAGCCTGATGGGTATGTGAAAATAAGAGCTTTCACTGTCATGCTGCTCCTTGGGCAGAAGGGAAAAAAATCACTCATTGTCTTTTCTTTCCTCCTTTCCCATGACTGAAGGATGTGGGCTGGGATGCTCTTGGAGTTACACAGAACCAACTCAAACTGGGCCCAGAGGAAGATGTCATGTGGTAAACTCAGCACTGAGCAGTCACAAAATCCCATAAGCCTCCTTTACACTGTGCACAGTTTGCACCTAGGGAACAAGATCTTAATTTCTGTTTGGATGATTTACTGAAGGCAAAAGTTATGGTCCCACCAAATTCCCAGGACAGCCCAGAAAATCTTGCTGACTGTATGGCTTTTTCATTTCCTACAACCAGACACTTCAGTGTCTTCCTCTATATTTCTACACCAAAAACTACAGAAGAACTTCCCAGCTCCTGATTTATGAAACAATGTAGCTGGAGATCTTCAATAGTTTATAAAGTCTTCTAAAAGCCACCTAAAAATGAGGTCTACAAATTATTTGAATCTACTATGTAACGTAGAACAGCTTTCAGATAGATGACTTTTACATGACATTATAGCACAGAGAGGACAACAAAAAAACCTCTAATTTGTTGTTACAGATAAAAGCGAGAAAAGCCAGGGAAAATAAATTGTAGAAGTTTCCCACTGTAATCAATGACAAGCAATAGGCGTTTGTATGACTCATTTATTTTGAAGAGTTGCTTCAGACTGAAATGAATTGAGGCTTAAAAGCAAATATTTGTCTCTGCTGATCATAAAGGAAGGAGACAAGTTCACATGTATGCATTTACATTTGACCACATGGCTCCTCCTCCAGGTTTCCAAAACATAAAGTGGCTTCATTCAAGGTGACTTGCCACAGGGACATCACTGTGCCAGCTCACAAGCCATGGGCAAATAAACTGACCTTGTGGTGCCTCTTCTAAGCTCCACAGGCTCCTATGACCTGACATCCTCCATCTATACTTAATGGAGAAACAGGCAACTGGGTTTCCTGAGACTCTGCAGATATCCTCCTTGTTCTTTTCAACCAAATGTGGGTTACTAGGTATAGAACTGCATAGTTTGTCAACACATTGTTTTTCTGTATCACATATCTTCAATGCACTTATAAATAGAAACCAAGAACTGTCATCTCCAAGGCAAATTCTGATAATTCCCACAAGGTACTGATTCTGCTCTTACTCATTAGCCTTGACGAAACAAGGAGGTTACTAGGCTTTTTATCTAAAAAGTTTACTTGACTTATACATAATCATCTAAATGGGTAAAAAAAACCAGTTTCTTACAAAGGACATGAAATCTCCATCCTTGGTAGCTGTAAAGAACAAATGGATAAAGACCTGAGCAACCTAGACTGATCTCATAGCCTACCAAGCCTTGAGAAGGTCAGACCTCCTGAAGTCTCTTATAAACTAAATTCAGCCATAACCCCATTCTGGTTTATTATATAGGTCCAAAAACTGACAAAGTCAAGGAAAAAATGAAAGGGAAAAAATATTAAAGGCCTCTGAATTGAATATTTTACTCCCCAAGTTCTAAAATCATGAAAGTTTGAGTTTATACCAGTATTGATATATTCTTACCCTGTTCTAACACTATTTCCTAGTTATTTGTCATTTGCCATGGTTCAAGACAAGATACTGGACAGATAGACCTTTGGTCTGACATAGTAGAGCCTTTCTGATAACTGACATAAGAGAAAATGAGATATTGTGCATCTGTCAAGCCCAACAGCAATATGTTGTGAGAGGTTTCCATGGAAGCAGCACGTCATAGTTCAGTGTCAAGAGTGCTGTATAAATAATGCCTTTGGAATACTTGAGTGCAGATTATTAGAAAGACAGAAGAAAGTTCACTTCACAATTCATACTGTATGGCAGGGGGGTTACCAAAAGACAAACTGCTGCATCATGCCAACAAAACCACAAGGATTTAAAATGTTAAATGTAAGTTTACTGCAGCAACTAAATACATCTCCTGAGTGCAGGAATACAGATACTATCATCAGAAATAGTTTAAGAGTATTCTGATTTCCTACAACCATAGAATCACGTTGATTGGAAAAGATGTTTAAGATCATCAGGTCCAACAACTGACCTCACACTGCCAAGCCCATCACTAAAACATATCCCTCAGCAACTCAGCTACACATCTTTCAATACCTCCAGGTATGGAGACATCACCGCTTCCCTGGGCAGCCTGTGCCAGTGTCTGACAACCCTCTCAGGGAAAAAGCTCTTCCTAATGTCCAATCTAAACCTCCCCTGGCACAATCTGAGGCCATTACCTCTTGTCCTCTTACTTGTTACTTGGGAGAAGAGGTCAACTTCCACCTCGCTACAACCTCCTGTCAGGTAGTAGCAGAGAGCAAGAAAGTCTCTCTTCAGCCTCCTCCAGGCTAAACATCCCCAGCTCCTTCAGCTGCTACTCATCAGACTTGTGCTCCAGACTCTTCACCAGCTTTTTTGCCCATCCCTGGACATGCTCCAGCATCTCAGTGTCTTTCTTGTATTAGTACTTTAGATCAGAAGTTCATGCTTGAAGCAATCACATACACCTCCAGGCTTCAGTCTGCATGACAGAACAGTCTCAGAGAACAGCTGTATTCCTTCCCAAATTAAGTGAAGCAGGGAGTTGCATCTCCTGCACACTGACCACAGGTGAGCACTGAGCTCCCAAGGTGGTTCAATTTAAACCCTTCAAAAGGCAGAGTGGACATTAGGATCTCCAAAACAGCTCCACCATTCCACCTCTATTGTTCCACACTCTTGCTGATACAAATCTAGACAGAGATGTTGAACAGCTAAAATCAAAGCTCCTAAAGAAAGAGATCTCCCAAATTAGATTCAGGGACTAGTCTTTCTAGAGTAAATGGATGAATCTCAAAAATCTGGGGGACTTGGAAAATACTCTCTCAGGATGCTTGCTGCTTATGAGTAGTTTGGGAGCTACTCCATTGATCTACATACTCCTTGCACTGCTACAAATCTCGGTGTGGTGACCAGTGGCAGCAACACTCACAAGCAGGAACCATCTCTACCAGTACCCTGCAAGCCACCTCCTCTTTACAAGGAGTGTGCTCATGATGCACATTCCAGAAGTTACTGTATAATTTCTTGTCTTTCTCATACATATCTCTAAATGTGCTATTCGAGCAAATGAAGATAAAATAGTTGTGATTAATATTAATACAATCACTGTGAGTTTTAGTCAAATCAGTAAATTGCAGATGCTGAATGTTTGGGAAATTCTTCACCTTTGAATCTCCAATCACTTCTTTAACTGGCTGTGTGTTTATCAAATTCCACAAAACAAAGGACAATAGATCCTGTAAACTCTGAGAAGGAGGAAAGTAGGAAAAATGGAAAAGAGACAAGGAAGGCAAATCCATTCACACGTTTCTGAGGCCACTCAGCTAGGGGGAATGGGAGGGCACTCTGGAGTAATCAGAAGAAGCCTAAAGCAGAGCCCAGGACAGCTGAGCTGGTAGACCCACAAAAAGTCTCTTTCACATCTGCCCAAGACTGCCAACAAAAATGGAGCAAGACTAATCAGCAGAGGATTAGATGGACGGTTTAAGTCAACTGAATTGACTTTACTGGCTACTCAGAGGTCCTCCTTCAATGTTTATCAAGTGAATGGTAGCTGAATATGTTTACCAAACCTGGTATTTCAGCAACTTCCTTCATAAGTGGAGATTTCCTTTGCAATACATTAATCTTCAAATGTTTGAAGCAAATACTTATGGGTCAACTGTTTCATTCCATCTGGATTTCACCATTCAGATCATTGTTCACCTGTAATAACATTATGTGAAAAGATTCCCTCCCTAGTGTGGAGCAAAATAAAAGCCATAACATACAATTTAATATATACATTTTGTTGTTTTTTTCATTTACAGGAGCAAAGGCAAATGCAAAAATAATCAACTGCAGTAGAATACATTCAATGTCTTTTCCTTTCATAATATCTGCTATAGGGCTATGACCACAAGCTTCATATAAAAGAGAATTTAAAAATTATCCTGGAAAAATAGTAGCCAAAGCTGGATCTAGGCGGTTTTATGCTTATAGTAGCAATATAAAGTACTGTAATATGCTACTGCAAGCACCAATATGAATGGTGGTATTTGTTGTCACAGATTTCAATATGTCTGAACAAAAGATGGCTGGAAAACAAAATATCTTGCTAGAACAATCATTATTTACAAAAAATATAATGGCTATGGTGTCAAACCAAGATCATCAGAAAAATTAATACCACCTGAAATTCAAAACAGAGAGTACAAATCTCTGAACCAAATGACAACAAGGGACTTGAGCCTGAATCTGTTCATTTGTGACTGATTTCTCAAACGATCAGGCTAGCAAGTACCCTGATTTGATCCTCTCCAGTGTGCTTGGGTTGTCAGGGATAACTACTAACTCATCTTTGAAAATGAAGTCATCTTAATTTTATTCTACAATGGAATAACTGCTTTAAAATCCTTATTATTTCTAAAGAATTGGAAATGTTTTCTAAAAGTCAGTTTCTTTTTTCCCCAAAAAATATTGATGACAACTTGCTTTTAAGAGAGCTGTGCAGCATTAGGGATTCAGTTGGGGAAGTTTAAGAGGAATATCATAGGTAGTGCAGAACTTCTTTTATGCTGTCATAAAGCCAGGAGAAGTCAATTAGGTCTAGTACTTCATTAATGATGTTCACAAATCACATTTATGGCAAGCTTCATATCTATTGCTCTGTTAGAATATGCCATTTGGAAAGACTAGTTTTGACACTCTTATATGATGGCACTGCAGCTACTGCTGGGGTAATTAATTTTTACTCGGGTTCCGGAGAAACCAAGCAAAACCTTCTAAGATATTTGGCCAATTACACACTGTTTAGGGCAATGAAGCCTTTGCAGAAAGCTTAGCTTTATATTGCACTATGATGGAAGCTTTAATGAAATTGCTCCATGACAGAAGCCACTGGACTATTGAGACAAAGCTACAAAAATAAATTGATGCACAATTGTGAATCTGCAAAAAGATGTATCTTTCAGGTTTCTAACTTTTTATTAATGTGCTCCACCAAGCAGTCTCCCCTGTGTACAGTTCTAACAGATATTGCAGGAACACCTTTTCCTTTTGATAAATGATAAGAGTCATCCATGGGATCTTCATAGTAGGAGTGTTGTATTCCCCATGTTTTATTACAGTATTTCCAGAGGAAAGGTGTTACTCTGTTCTCATGGGGCAAACTTGGAAGCACTGGAGTTCCTTTATGGATGCTCTGACATAAAAAAGTCTACAGAGGAACCTGGGGAATTGTAGGCTTTTCTGCAGCTCTGATAAAGCACATCACCACTAATATATGTGTCAGAGTATTGTAAAGAAAATAGCAGTGAAGTTTAAATTGAGCAATAAAAACTGTAGTTCAAGAAGAGAAGAAACTTTGCAGATCTTCCCTGACTATTGCTCCACTGTACACACAGCCCTGCATTGTGTGACATCGCCACACAAGCACAGCTCAAGTGAACACAGCAAGGTGTTGAGCTTGCACAATTTTTTACCTGCAGCCTCATCTAAAAAGTGTTTCTGAGCCACAGAGGATGTTAAAGACATCCTCAATGTTGTTAATAAACACATGAAGGAAAAGATGGTTATCGAGGGGAATCAACATGGATTCACCAAGGGGAAATCCTACTTGACCAAACTGACACCCTTCTATGAGTGCATAACCGGGAGGCTAGATGAGGGGAGAGCAGCAGATGTCATCTACCTTGACTTCAGGCTTTTGACACTGTCTCCCACAACATCCACATCAGAAAGCTCAGGCAGTGTGGTTTGGATGAGTGGACAGTGAGGTGGATCAAGAACTGGCTGAATGACAGAGGCCAGAGGGTGGTGATCAGTGGCACAGAATTGAGTTGGAGGCCTGTGGCCAGTGGTGTTCCTCAGGGA
>WBNH01010572.1:0-33545 GCA_013401255.1 Urocolius indicus | reverse complement strand
AGTCTGGAGAAGAGGAGACCAAGGGGAGATCTCATTAATATTTACAAATATCTAAATGGTGAATGTCAGGAGACTGGGGCATCAATTTTTTGTTATATCTGGTGACAGGACAAGGGGTAATGGGATAAAGCTGCAACACAAAAAGTTCCATTTAAACATAAGAAAAAACTACTTCACTGTTCAGATGAGAGAGCCTTGGTACAGGCTGCCCAGGGAGAGTGTGGAGTCTCTTGCCTTGGAGGTCTTCAAGACCCGCCTGGATGTGTTACTGTGTGACCAGATCCAGGTGGACCTGGCTGAACAGGGAAGTTGGACTGGATAATCTCTAACTATCCCTTCCAACTCTTAAGATTCTGGATACTCTGATTCTATGAAAATTCCAAAATACAAATGTCTTTCCTGATTCTTGTTTATTGTAATTTATTTTAAAAAATAATAACACTTGTTCATACTTATTTGTTCCTGTTATGCTTTCCATTTGCAGGCCAGAATAGCATGGCAAGGCAGCAAGGGCAACACAGGATGCTGCAGAAGTGGTCAGTGGTTTCAGCTGCTGAGGGCTTAGTAAGAACATCTCATTGGGATACTGAGGCTTGTTACAGGAAGGAAACAAGCAACGAGAAATACAGACTAACTAAAAATTGTGTTAAAGAATAAGAGAGATTATTCCTGCGCAGCTAAGAGAGTAAGTGGCCCAAGGGTCACAGAAGAGCTATTGAAGCTTAGACAGGAGCTCGCATCCTTGTTCCACCACTCTTGGGTGACCCAGTGAAGTGTCAATTTGCTAATCTTCAGCTGGGCGAGTCTACTGCAGTATTTACTGTTGAAAACCTTAAGGCAAGCTAAAGCCAAAGGACTCAACATAGCACCCAGTGGCAAATGAAACCCTTCAGGGTTCACAGGAGTTCACCCTTCAGCTTTGTACTCGTTTTCAGAGATGAGTCTGAGGGAGAATCCCATTAATAGTTACAAATATTTAAAAGATGTACGTCAGGAGGATGGGGTGACACTTTTTTCTGTTGTGTCCAGTGATAGAACAAGGGATAATGGACAAAAGCTAGAACATAAAGAGTTCCTCTTAAACATAGGGAAAATCTTTCCTGTTCAGGTGATGGAGCTCTGGCACAGGCTGTTCAGAGAGGGTGTTTAGTCTCCTTCTCTGGAGATTTTCAAAACCCACCTGGACACATTCCTGTGTGACCTGACCTAGGTGGATCTGCTTGAGCAGGCAGATTGGACTAGATGATCTCTAGAGGTCCTTTCCAATCACTACCTTTCTGTGAATCTGTGATTCTGTGAGTCCATCTCACACCAGAAGAGAGGTGGAGCATGGAGCAACACTCAGCAGCACATAGCACAGCTTGAAGGGTGCTTATCCTGTTAGCCAAGAGCTTTGATCAAATGATCCCAGTTTTCAGGCATTGTATCTGCTGGAAGAGCACAAGCTGCTAGAGTGACCGAGCAGACTCACACTTTGTTTCAGGGAAGCTACTGCAGAATTTGAGCTTCCTGGAAGACTCATAAAAACCACTAGCCAGATACAGAAAATAGTAATGTTTAATGTAGCAAAAGGTTATTAGTGGTCCTAAGTGTGCAGTCAATAGCATGGCTCGTTTTGCAGGTCAGAGAAGTACCCTGGAGCACAAACCCCCGAGACTCCATGCGAGAGGCTGCTCCACTCTTCTTGCCAGCGATTCACCACCACGGAGACCACGCCAAGCTCAGCGGCTCCACAGCCTCTGCCGCCACTGGGAGGGGAAGAAATCCCTTCCCTTTCTGCAGCTCAGTCCTCTCCTAATGGTAATGAGGCACTCAGAAAGAAAGCTTTTACTTAGACAAACATCATCATCTGTCAAAGCCATGACAATAACAAAACCTCTGTTGCCAGAATTCACTTACATCGAGTGATGGGTGGGTGGATTCAACAGCCATGAACTCTTAACTAAATGCATTTTTCCAATAAATTCCCTTGGTACATTTACTGATGGCATATAGATGCCCAATCTCTAAGGAAATTACCATGAATCTTGCAAACTTTTAGGACAGAAAAGGCAACTAGTGCTGTCTCAGACAAATACCAATGCCCGGTTTCTCCACACTTTTGCGGCTCCTGTAGACATTGCCACAAAAGCCTCTAGAGCAGACAACCACCTACTTTGCAGGTGTAAATGCTCTTCTGGGCAAAGCTCCAGAGTCTGTCAGGCAAACAAGCCAAAGCACTAACTTCAAGATGTGTGAAGCAGGCTGTCTATTAAATGAGCTGTTGAAATGAGCTTACTGATGACAATGTAAATGACAGGCTCCTCAATTATTTTCAATGAGGACTGTGGAAAAAGTAATTAAAAAAAAAAAAAAGGATAAATTCCAGCCAATGCATTTGTTGTTCTTTTCATGAGACCAGAGCTGATGCAAGACATGAGGAAACACTATGACTTCTAGCTAGTCAGGGTGGCTGTGATGACTAGGATGACCAAGTGGTAAAGGGAGGAGCTACTTCTGGTGCCTAGGGTCACAGAGTGTGTTGTGGCTGCAGGTCTGCAAAGAAGGTACCTGCTCACCAGTTCCTCTTCAGTGTGCTTGAACTGATGGCTAAGCACTCAAGAGCAGCATAATTATCCTCCTAACCTCAATCCTCATGCCGTATAAGTCTCTGAGGAACTATCAAGAGACCATCAAGCCCTGGTACAGAAATATGTTTTAAAAGACCTTCTAGAAGGTGAAGTAGAAAGGTCTGTACATTTTACCTTTACTTAGAAATTAATATTTTACCACATTTCTGAGATATTTCCTGGGGATAAGAAGTGGTACTTTTTGCAGACAACCTTATAGAAATAATGGAAGACTTCAACTTCCCAGGACTCTGGGGTCCCATGGGGGCAATCGTCCCAATTAACATTTTCTTGATTGCTTGTCATTAGGCTTTCAGAGTGTGAAAAACCGTTGCAGAGAAATCACAGTTCAGCCACACAGCTAATCCAGTGGAACATTTTTATTGTTGCATCTGAGTGAGGAAGCCATAAAATCAAGAGAGAAAGACTGTGCTGAATCTTTCCAGCTCTTTGAGCAAGTGCCCCCCAAAGATTTCACATGATTTCCCCTCTCTCTTTTGTAATTTAAATAGTCCAAAACCTATGGCTTGTGTAGGAGTTTGTTATATGCTTTATTCTCACATAACTTACTCTTGAGGCCTGGTGGTGCAGAAAGTGTTGACGAATTTAAGGCTTAAGGCGCACCAGGGAATCTCTTCCAAGAATCCCAGGGTGAATCAAGACCTGAACAAAATTTTGATGGAGGTAATAATTGTGAAGATGAGACAGAGTCTCTCTGCCTTTATCTCCTCCATCTGCAGAGTCTACACATGCAGACCTTTGTTGCAGCCCTAGGACTGCTTTGAACATTCATTAGCACAGATGTGACCATCAGACGGGTTACTGGAAGCCCAAAACCAGACATGGTGCTACAGGTATCACTCACAAAACCCAAACAGAGGGAAAGTATGATGCCTTCAACCTGTTGCCTACATTTTTTGATAGAGTAGCCCAGGATGTGGTTCTACACTCTTATTCACTCCACGGGCATGAAGCTGACTCTTGCTCAACTTGCTGTCGATCAGGACTCCCTGACAGTTGTAGAAACAAACTTGTCCACACCATCCAGTCCACATCCAGACTGCATTGTTTTGTAGTGTTATACTGTCCTAGGTTCAGGACTCAATGTTCCCCATTATCCTACTAGAAAACTCTTCAAAAGCAGCAGTGTTTGATATATTCTGCTATACACTGACACAAAAAGTGCTGAGTGGAAAGTGTGCTCTAAGAGTCAGAGTAACAGTCTACTTCAGGATGCACACGGGAGAGAACTCCAGCAACTCGATGGACAAGGGACCTTTACCATGATGTTCCTTCCTGCCATTCCTAAAGGGCAGAACTGGTCAGGGAAAAAAAGCCTTCTAGATGTCACTGGAGTACTGAGAGAGGACTGTATTGACACAGCTATTTACTCCAGAGGGACTAATACTGAAGCACTGTGCAGTGGCCATGGCAAGTTCCTATTTCTTGTGCCTTACAAAGCCCACTCTGTTGACTGGATAAAAGCCAGCAAAAGAGCCAGAGGATTAATTATTTCTGTTCCTCTCTCAGTAATTACTATACATCCATATTGCATAACATCTGTCCCTAATATTTCTAAAAATAAATAACTTTCCTTGCACTTGTGCTTATAAGGCAAAATTAAAAACCTAACATCAAGTACCCTGACTCTTTCATGTGGATATCTCAACAGGGGAATAGACTCCAGACAAGAATGTATTACCTTTCCAGTCACTAGGGTTAACAGGGACGAAATAGAAGCAGCCAGCCACCCCAGTCTCCACACAACTACCACAGTGTGTGCAGCCAGGATCCCTGTGTCCAGCACCTGTCCACAGGGACAAAAATATTTAAAATGCAGTAGATCCAGATGTTAAATGCCTCATTAGACATACAGAAAAATGACAGCTTCTCTTTACAGTATGGAACAAGGACAAAGTATGCTTTTGTTTCACCTTTCTTCATCTCCTAAGCCTCAGTAGATGAAGGACAACAAAGGCAATGACGTCTATTTTCAGCTGTTTTGTCTAGGTTGATCAAAGATCATAGTTAGAATGATCCTAAGAACTTTTAAACAGGTTAAATGTTCCTGAACAATTTTTTGAGCTTTGCTTCCATTTTTACTCAGTATTTACTAAGCATAACAACCAACAATCCCCAATGACCCATAATTACTAACTTGGACACTGTGAACACACCTTTTCCCACAATTAAACCTCAGAGTGCCATGAAGACATTCATTTCTCCTCTCAAATATGTCCCCAGTATCATTTTCATATGTCCCCAGTATTCAATTTCAAAGTGACTATTAACATTCAGCCGGAGCTCTCAAAGCAGAAGTCATACAGCTATTCAACAGCATCCCCAAACCCTACTGAACTGTGCACTAAGCTAGTTAGGCATAATTCATCCACCAGCAGAAGCCATCTCCCAAAACTGGAATGGACTCCTAAGGTGTATTTAAACTATTAGTTTAAATAGTTTAAATTTAAATTTAAATAATAAAACAATACAAACTAAGGAGTAGTGTGTCTACTGAGACAGAAAATATTTGGGAGTCCTGGCAGACAACACCACAAGTCAGCAATGTGCCATTGCAGAAAAAAAAAAAAAAGGCCAACAGCCTCCTGTGCAGATTGAAAGGAATGATCTCATCTACTCAACATTCACAAGATGACATCTGGAGTATTATGACCAGATTTGTAGAAGAAATAATAAACTGCAGCAAGTCCAGTAAAGGGCTGGAGTTCTTGTCTTGGGAGGGAAGGCTGGAGAAGAGAAGGCTCAGAGGTGATCTTGTTGCCATAAAAAGAAACACCTAATAGGAGGGTGTGGAGAAGACAAAGACACTTTTCAGAGGCTTAGACTGACAACAAAAGAGCAAAGGGTAACAATCATCAGTTGCAGCATGGGAAATTCCAATTAGACATCAGGAAAACATTTTGATCATGGAGGTGGTAAATTATCAGAGCAAGCTGCCCAGAGAGGCTGTGGAATCTCTACCTGGAGATACTCTCAGCTTGTCTGGACAAGGTCCTGGACCTGCTGTGAGCAGGGGCTTGAACTACAGTAGATATCTCTCAGCCTAATCTATGATCAGACATTCCTAAAATTACCGTAAAGGAAACTGCTTTTAAACTAAGTGTGAATAAATCATCTTTGAATAAGAATTTACTGAGTTGGATATCAGAATTTTTTTCATCTTTCAGATTCCTTACACCATTTCATCTGGGAAGAAGTTATCTAAATTATGTACTCTTTTCCTTTCTGTGCATCTGAAAAAATCTTCGCTTTACAATAGGTTTCCAAACAGTATAGATTGCAGAATCAAGCTCCTCAGTTAAGACTGCAGGTTGTTTTACTCATTTGATCTCTATTGCCCTACTTACCACAGGCAGTATGTAATTACTTTAAGAAAAAGATACAACCCAGCAATGGTGCATGACACTTCCTAATCACTTCTACTGGGAAACACAGAGCTGCAGTAAAGTTACAGTTTCGTTTCTGCAAAGGTAACGTGAAGAGACTCAACTTGGTGAAAACAAAACTATGCAATGAGCCACTTGGATTCAGACTTCCGAGGTACCTCACAAAGCCCTGAAACTCCCAGCACTGCTGCATGGTCTCTCCCCCATCTTATGAAGACCTTAAGTGTAAGGTTTTAAAAGGCCCTTCAGAACACAATGACTAATAAAATGAAAAAAACATCAAATTTAATGAAAAACAAGCTCAGTCAGCCCTAAACCACCTCTGACAGACTAGATCTTTCTTAAAAACTGACAGTGCCTATGACTGCAGACTCTGGAGGCAATCTGTTCCAGTGCTTAACTATCTTTATAGTAAGAAAGTTTCTCCACTAATATCTAACTTAAATCTCCCTTGCTACAAATTAAGCTGATTAGTTCTCATTCTACCCTCCATGGACAAAGAATCATTGATCACGAGCCTCCTTAAACCTTCAGTATGGTGAAGACTCACTACAGCCCCGTTCCTCGCACTTCCTTCTCTTTTTTAGACAAGACAATCCCTCCAGCTTTTTCTCACAGATCATGTTTCTCTCTTTTGAATCCCTTTCAAGTTAGTCTGCATTTTTCTTAAAACGTGGCATTCAAAACAGTACCCCAACACAATCTTTGTACATGTAAATTAAAAGAAATTAGTTAACATCATGTCTCAACCAAGACATGGCTGTCAATGCATTCAGGAGAGATATCAGTACTTCAAGTGCCAGCATTACATTGTGGATTTGTCTTTAGTCTATGATCCAACACCATCACCAGATCTTTTTGCACAGCACTGCGAAACAGCCATTTTCTCCACTCTGCAATTGATTTTTATCTCCTAAAATATAGTCTTTGATTGGTCTTTATTAAATTCCATTTCTGTAATTTTATACTATCTATATATGATTTTAACAAGGTTAATTTCAGCTTTAAGCCCATCTTCCAAAATATTTGAAGCCTGTGTCAGATTGTTGTTCTAACAGATATGTAGGTTTCTTTTTCTTATATTCTTTGCTATCTGTACTGTATTTAATGCTGTTCTCTTATTTTGATCACAAGCTTTGCAATATTTATCATCAGAAATATTTGTTGGAAATTTTTTTCATTCTTTGACTCTTGGACCTTTAGAAAGTTTTAATGCACTCCCAAGTTTCTTGTTACACATCCTCTTTCCTACACATCTGCAGAGTTGATTGTTTCTTTCTCTTTTTTCCTTTAAGATTATGAATCATAACTTTTGGGGAAAGCTTTCAGATCCCTTCTCATTTGGATTCCTGCTATATCAACAATCTTGTCCGCTTCAAACAAAACAAATACATGAAAAATTGTTCATGCACAAGCACATTTACAGACCCATGATTGGATAGTGTGTGTTCAGACAGGCTGCTTTTTCCAGGGGACTCCTGTTCTCTGGCTCTCATCATTACCAGTCTTGCTCTTCGAGTGCTTCTCATGCTGTTAAACACACTTCACATACTTGCCCACCTGATCCAATCATTTCTTGTAAAGCTCTTCATGAGTCACCCTTATGCTTTCATTAGTATTCCTTTCATCCAGATGTTCTCAAGAATCCTATCATCACTTCCTGGACATTCAAGTAAGCACAGACTTGCCTCCTTTTTCTCTTGCTGGTATAACTGATAAAAAGCACAGACTGCATTTAATGCATTTATTTATATAAGTAAACACACATATAAGGAAAGGTGTGGAACTGTACCTCATTTAGCAGAACCAGCTATCAAAATCATCAGCAGATGCCAAAACAATTATTAAAAAACATTTCTAGCCTCTTCCACTGATGGCCTTCTCATCCCTCCTCCAATCTGTCTAGCTATGATCCTTACTGAGAGAATAATTATTACTTTGGCCGCAAATCTCTCTACTATGCAGCTCAGTAGTATTCATCTTACCTATATATGTGGTAAAAGTTTAAAGTGTAACACACTTTTTACGGCAGCATTCATATACAGATACAGATTATAGTTTCGATTAACTTTATTCTGGTTTATACTTTATCCGTACACCCACACATTTACAAATAAAATAAGTATGATATTTCTTCACTGCCATGGTAATAAATATGTATTAATCATTGGTAACAGGAGAAGGGAGGGCTAGCTTGTGATTAGTGTGTGTCACTTCTGCTGAATAAAGTTCAATGAGCTCCTCTGGGCTTCCTTGTGGACTAAGTCTCTTCTGCATATGAGCCAAGGTACCACAGCCTCCCCTGAATCGCAGCAGCAGCAATCAGCTTGTACACAGCTTTTATCCAAGGAATATCAAATTGGTTACCCAATGTTAATTAACTCTCACGGAGTTCCTCTGTGGTACATTGCTATTGTTATTCACAAACAAAACAAAGTTTGCTAATTTATCATCCAGCTGACTGAAGTAATTAATATAACCCATATGCAAAACACATGACTGTTCTCTTTCAAAGACTGTAAACTTTCAAAAAGATCAAGATAGTCATACGTTTATGGATTCATTTTCAGTTAAGAGATACCATTAATTAAAATTGCACACTGAAGACACAACCCTGCCTCTTCATCCTGAAGAGTGAGCAGGCCCAAAGTCAGAGCTGTTATGTCTCACTTTTGAAAAGCACTTTTCCCATCCCACAGAGCAGATGTACGTGGTCATTGCAGGGAGAAGAGGTTATGTCCTACACCTCTGCTGGAGGTGCAGCCACTGCACAGGTGCTTATGCTGCCATGGGGACTAACATGCCTTCTCATGCTCCCATTCAGCCTACAGCATTGCTGAGACACAGGGATCAGCCTGGGAGCAGTAGAGCAGGAGATTTGTGAGTGTCCTGGCTCCCCATGGCTCACAGAATCCAGTTACCCCAGCAGGGTAATGGCATAATTAATGGATGTATCAAGAAGAGTGTAGCCAGCAGGTCAAGACAGGTTCTCTCCCCCTCTACTTTGCCCTGGTGAGGCCTCATTTGGAGTCCTGTGTCCAGTTTGGGCTCCCCAGCTCAAAAGAGACAGGGAACTGCTGGAGAGAGTCCAGCCCAGGGTCACCAAGATGATCAGGGAATGAGCATCTTTCATATGAGGAAAGGCTTCGGGAACTGGCACTGTTCAACCTGGAGAAGAGAAGACTGAGGGTGGATCTCATTAACACAAGTATTTGAAAGATGCATGTCAAGAGGATGATGGCAGCACTTTTTTCTGTCATGTTCAGTGACAGGACTGTCGTGGTTTAGGCCCATCAGGGAACAAAAGACCACGATTAGCCTCAAGTACCGAANCTCTTACACCTCCTGCCTGGCACCTCAAATTCCCGTCCCTAAATAGTGATCACAGAGGCGTCAGATTGGCCCAGCCAAGCCGGGGGGTGGGTCTGAACCCAGGAGTTGGGAGAGAGTCTAAAAAACTTTTACCGGGTCTTCACTGCAACCCGCTCCCCCTGTTACTAAGCAAAAGCAACTCCTTGCTAAACCATGACACAGGACAAAGGATAATGGACAAAAACTGGAATACAAGAAGTTCCACTTAAACAGAAGGAAAAACTACTTTCCAGTTGAGGTGAGGGAGCCCTGGCACAGGCTGCCCAGGGAGAGTGTGGAGTCTCCCTCCTTGGAGGTCTTCAAGACCTCCCTGGACATTTTCCTGTGTGACCTGATCTAGATTGACCTGCTTTGGCAGGGGTGTTGGACTAGATGATCTCTAAAGGTCCCTTCCAACCCTGCCATTCTGTGATCTGTGATTCTGTGATTCTATGAAAACGTGTGGCCACTTGAAATTCATGTGGTCCAGTGCTGCCCACATGGATGTGCTGAAACATAAGTCCTAAATAACTAATGGTATTTTTGTTTACCTCGGAGCATAAATAATGAGCTCCTAAGGAAGCTTGCTGTACAACCAAGGACATGTAATAACTGCTGACAGTGTCACGTGATGTATAGCTTCATTTTGACATCTAAAGGATTATTTTCAATTATTTTCAATTATTTCTTCCTGGACAATTATTTTTATTCTAGCCTCATAATGCATTTTGTCAGTCAACCCTGGACATAAAACACTTTAATAGTGTACAGTAAGCTTTTCTTTCCACACAAAATATCTTTGGACCTGTAATTACATTTCATAAAACTTCAGCACCATCATTTAGCAATCCCTTTCATAATATTTGGTATGCATCGTACAAAATAAAAAACCCTGTATATATGCTTTATCTCTAAAGCTTTAATTTATTTCTTGTCTACACAAAGTTTCAAAAGTTTGGTCAAAGTACTGTGTTATGAGGGAAGAATTAAGCTAGTATAACACCTTGACAAGGCCATTCCACAACTGGCAGCAGTACAGGATTAGCTTGCTTTAGCTAACTTCACCACATAACTTTCCTAATAGTAGATCGATAATCTCAACATTTATTATCCCACTTACTTCCAACCCCAAACTATTACACAGCATTTTAGAGGATGACAACCTGCTGTGCCAGAGTTTTCTGCTCTGCTGCAGATTACTTTCATAAACTCCAGCAAATCAGGGCTGGGATTACCACATGAGGTTTGTAAGGACAAATATAGCAAGGATCATAACAGGCATAACCTTGGTAGGGTTCCTATATAGCAGAAAAAGCTGTAAAACTCAAGGCAAAACCATATAGATAGGGAAGTAGACTTCTATTTTCAAAGAATCAGATTTCTCTTCCTCACATTCATTCTCTCTATCTTCTCTCATTCCTCTGTGTTTATAAGCACTGAGCTATGTGTGTCCAAGTACCTTGTTCAAGATGCCTTATGGTGATGTAGCGGGTGAGTGACACGAGCTAGTGAGTCTCCATTCAGTTTTCTGGGTTCATCCTGAGTGGTAATGAGACACATGAACTTTGGAACCTTCGCAGTCTGTCTTGCCAAAGATGGCTCACGTCCAGCTTGAGTTGTTTTGCACCAGTGGAGCTCTATATCTGTAATGAGGTCTGTGATCTTGGAGCAATCATCACTGCTTCCAGTCCTTGCCCTTGCTTTTATTTACATACTTCTTCTGTTTCTTTCTATTTTCTTTTCTCAGTCTTTCGGCTTATAATGCATACACCATCATTTTATGTACTATTTTGCCATTAATTCTAGTGTCCTTACACATACAGTCTCCTTCACACTCTATACTGGTAGATATAATTTAAAATTTTCTACACCTAAGAATGTACTAGTGGCAGTAAGGGTCTCACCTGAACATGTAAGGCAAGAGCCCATTCTCACCCAAATGCCATCTTTCATAGCTTTCAGGTGTACAGGAACTGGAGGCCCAGGATATGGATATGGAAACCATTCATTGTAAGAACAAGCAAAGTCATATACGTTCAGTGGAATGAGTTTATGATATACTGCTCTATCCATCACCTCAAAAGCAAAATTTTCAGTCAAGCCATGGTTCACACTGCTGAATAGAGGTTAAATCAGAGATGTGAGCCCAACTTTTCTATGAACAGTCAGAATTTCTTAGGAACACAAGTCACACTAGAATTATTGGTTGCACAGGCACTCTGGGTATTCAAAAGCAAATTGTCAAACTTATGGTTAGGAACTTAGAACAAGCATAGTTTAGTTGACCATGATTCTGTTCATTTATTGACCTCAGATGATACTTTTGTGTGCTTGGAAAAAAATAATTCTGCTAGTACTCCAGAAACCAAGGGTAGATGTAGGATCCTGAGTTTGTACAATTGCACTTTGGAATATTTCAAAGGCAACTTTTGTGTAAGAAAAATGCTTCTTATTGTTTTAATGAGTGTTACTGACTAGCTTGGTCTCCCTTGCTCCACAGTTCTCAATTAGTCTCATGCACATTGCTAATGGGATTCAAGATCATTAACCTGTAAATCACTGGTTCAAATCTTGAACAGGTCATTAGTGAGTAGAAGGCATTAGTATCTAATGATTGGTTTCATTCCAGTGGACAAATAGTCACTGCTACAGCTGGCGTTAGTAAACTATTTAAGTAGAGACCTAGGAAATGTACTAGGTCCAGCTTTTCCTTCTGCCAATCTGATATCCCAGACAGTCTCCCTATTAAGATCTGAAATACTATTTTCCTCACTGTTTTCAAGAGCAGTTCTTGGAACTTTTTTGGGAAAAGACAAAAGAGTCTGAAAAAAACTATTTTTAATGTCTGAATCTAGTTTTCTAGAGATTTCTGTCTTGTAACACAGTCATTGTGGTTTGAAACAAATGCAAAAGAACAAGAAACAAGTTGCCCACAGCTGGGACATTTCATAATGTCTCTCTCCTGTGTGGAGTTCTCTGCTCCATCAAGATGTGGAAATCACATTGCCCTGTGCTAATACACAGAATGACTCTTTACACAGTGCCCCCTGCTAATACACAGAACTACTCTTAGAGTGTACTTACAGATAGCCTTATCTATGATGATGGGATCCAAGGGCTAGAAAAACTCTGTATGCTATAGAAGTCCAACCCTTGCAGTCTAGACTGGTCCACTAACATCCACGTCACAGGCATTGCCACACACATAACACTTCCAACAGCCTAAATTTAGCAAACTGGAATTGGAAGCTGGGACAGATAACTGGGGAAAAATATACCATTATTGCTCAGTTTCTTCTAAGCTAAGCATTCACTACTGAGAAAGCATCACCGAGATAGAAGGACCTTGTGTCGAACACAATACACATTTTCTTAAGCAAAGCCAGTAATAAAAAGACTGAAAATCAAAAAAGGTGCAACATGACATAGGAGCAAAGCAGCAGAAAAGAAGAATATCATGAACACTCAAAGCACTAATAAGGGGGGATGAAGGGTAAAAGAGACCAGGCAATAGACACCAGGTGCCAGATCTTTACAGGCTGCCATCTGATTACACAGGTAGTAGCCTTGTACAGTCACTCTTACGTATTTACAGCAAGTTATTGTATGAGTCAGAAGCCAGATACTGACCTTTGCAGTTCATTAATTTTATTTTTTCCTCCTTTTCAATTAGTGCAAGACCTTGAGTCATTGTGGGTAACCCCAGGAGAATTGTAATTAAGGATAAGGATAAAGCCAACGCCTGGTGCAAAGCTCTGAAATACGTGTTTATGGTAATGAAACTGTGATGAAGATTTTATCGCTGGGTAAAACACTTTTGAATGTACAGTCACTGACCTGCAAACTGTTCACATGGTGAATGTATTAGGACATTTGCCTAAAGATCTCTCTCACAGCTGAGGAAAATGCCAAGCCAGTTTTGAATAGGATTTAACAAACTAATCATCACCTACAAGCTTTGTAAATTGCAATCCTCACAACTCCTGCTGCAAACAAGGCTTAGGTATTCAGCATGTAAAATCCAATTAATAAATAGCTTTAAGGTGAATGTGTGTTTTAACTTACTACCTGCCAAAAGCAGTCAATCAGGTCCTCATTTCTTCTGTACATAAAACAAAGGTCAGGTTTAGCACACATTGAAAATACCACTCCAGCAAGGACTAATTGTAGAAGTAACCAGGTGAACTCAAGTAGCATTTGCATTTTTTCCTCTTACTCGTCAATTCATCAACGACATCTTCAAGCTCCATGTTGGTGGAGAGCCATATGATGCAACAGTGCAACCAGAGAGAGGAGATACCTTAGCATAGGTTCCATCCTGAAAGTCCTCAGCATACTTGGTTATGAAGATGCATACTTGAGTCTCACTACCTTCTGTGCAAAGGTGAAAAACATCCAACAGAATAAAAAAGAAATAAGTTGGTTGATTATTATTTACCCTAAGGTTGCTCCAGCTCATGTTACAAAAAGGCAGATGGAGAATGAGAGCCAGAGTAGGTCAGAGATGCGTTCCAAGTCCTCCCTGACAGGAAGGGATCATCCCAAAGCAGGAATGACTTTGTGCTGCTTGTGAGATTTGTTGGCTGTCCTTACAACTCTCCTGCCTGTATGGGGGTCAAGGACAGGTTCAGGAAGACCATGTGTTCACCATGCAATGTCTCATGAACCTACAGACCAGCCAAAGCTCCCTCCTGGACCAGTGCTCTCACCTGGCTTCCCTCACTGATGCCCTGGGCTCTGCCTGTGCCTGGCTCAGGCTTTTCAGGCTTGATGGGGCAATATTACTCTGAACCTGACAGGATTAGGCGCTGGAGGACATAAAAGGCATAAACAGTTACAGTCCATATTTTACCTCACCTGCATAAAAATAGATCATTCCAGTTTCCAAAGCATGCAGTTAATCTTCATAAGCATAACCTATATTTTCTGAAGGAGGAGAGGAAGAAAGAATACAAGTTTTCTAGCTCTGACATATTTTTCCTAAGCTAGCTGAGCTCATTAATAAGGCATAAGAAAACACATATATTAAAAATCCTGCATTCAAAACTGGGTGTTTTTTGATCTACAACAAACTGACAAATCCAAAAAATTCAAAGTTGTAGATGATACTTTATTTCAGAAAATGAATAGAAATCTAAGACGAGCAGAACTGTCTCCAGATGAAATTCTTAACTTGCCTTGCATTAAATCAGGCAATTAACATAACAATCTGGAGGCACAAAGGCCGATACTTCCTGATTTTTCTGAATTCATTTCCTTAGGGCTTGACAGTGACACTCAGACACAGCTCTCAATAGAGGGTAATATTTAACTATGCCCCATTAGGAAGGAGCCTCATGAGAAATTCACAGGTTCCCATTTTGTCTTGCTCGAGGGGGAAAGCATTTCACTGCATGCTTGAAAAAGGCTTCTGCTTATTCCTTTCTTCTCCACTCCCACTTCTCCACTCCAGTCATGACTAACATCAGACAGAGCTAAGCGCTCTGGAGGGATGTTCATTCCCCCATCATAACAAGGATGAACTTCTGGGAGGGAGCTCAAGATACACTATATAGCTAGCTAGAATCAGAAAATAATAATTCCCAGAACTTTCTGTATCTTCTATAAACATAAAACAGATACGTGCATTTTTATCCACCCATCCTAGAGCAAGGGCTGTAGCCTGTACCTGAGCGAGCATGGCAAACCAGAGAAAGAGCAGATCTAGGAAACAAAACCATCACACTGCTTTCAAAAAGCAACATATCCAGGCTTCTACTGGATAAACACATGTCTGATGGAAAATAACTGTAAAAAGGCAGATGTCAGTAGTGCCTTAGCTGCAGAAGATGTTACCAAAGCCAAATAGCTGGATTATACAGAACAGTCAGTTCTTGCTGCTCTGACTAGACTTCACAGACCCCCTATGCAGGTTTATGGACCCTTTACAGTGGGACCAGATTAGATGCAATTGTCATGCTTTCACATGAGATGTTACAAGAGAGAGAGAATTGATGCATGACACCTATCAAACTCAAACAAGGCATTTTTCTGAGTTCTCATGTACCCACCCAATTTTGCGATGTTTAGATTTAATAACATATATCACCTTTGATCCTCTGCTTAAAGAAGAGCTTTAACCTTTACAATTGGTATTTTTAAAGCAGAATGAAGGTCCTCTCCCCAGAATTTTTATTCAAGCACAAGTAGTCATACTGGTAAAACTGATTCTACTGAAATTAGCAAGGGCAGTCACAGGTAACAATTTGTAGAATGAGGTCAGAGAGATGCTAGAGTAGTGGGCTATCTGACATAAAAAATGAACGTGCACACATCAAAAATGCTGTCCTTGAAAGGACAGGTCCATAAAGACCAAAGGAACAGAATCCTTTGCACAAGCAGTGGAGCTTTGTCGAGCACTGCAGTGTGAACAAAATAACCCATGAACACCAAGAAAATCTAACTATTCAACATCCCTTTTTCCAAAGAGGGTAAATGAACATGAACTCCTAGTAAAGTTTGCTGGGGAGAGAGAGAAATGCAGTTTTGCAAGTAATGAAATTATAAATGTATTAACTGGAGATTCCTAGTTCTCAAGTCAAGAGTCCAAAACAGTTCTGCTGCTTTGACATTACAAGTCCCAATTGTATGGGAAATGTTCACAGCCAATAAGAATATAAGGGGCTTCCATGCCAGCTCTTGCTAGGTAATGAAGCCTCTGTAGTGAAGTGTTCACAGCTAATAAAAGTAATAGCTGAATTTCACTTATTTCCCCTATGCATCAGCAGACTTCTACACTTTTATATCTCTGTAATGTATGCATTATTAGATCCTTGCATGTACCCGTCACTGTGGTGTTCCAGTACTGTTCATCTTGAACCAATGCACACCACCCTAAACTCCCAATATCCAGCTCTAATTTTGCAGTTTCAGTCCATTATTAATTGCTCCATATGCTTGGATATGAGCCAGTGAAGCTTTCTTGGCTTTACTCCCACTCCTCCCAGTATTTGGGAAAGTTGTCTAATTCTTTGAAATATAATTCAATTTTTTTTTCTCAAGGTGCTGAAAGAGTTTCTGTGCTCAAGACAGTCACATTTGTCATAATAGGTCTTTCTTCACTACTTTAGTTATCAGACTATGAATAGCTTTGTGACCATTTAAAGTCCACTTACACTTCTCCCAACAAGAGCATACAGCCAGCAAAGCTGCATGAAACTCTCTTGATCCAGTGTGTTACCTGCATGGTGAATCAGTTACATTCTGAGATCTGACTTACATTATTCCAAACTGATCTTCCCACTGCCAATGAGAATTGTGTGGCATGTACACTGGAGATCTGCCATAGGGGTGGGAACATCCATAGAACAGAAGCAGGCACAGAAGCTTACTTGAAGAGTTTCTAAACTTCAGTTTATAATCCATCAGCCCCATACACCCAGCTGGTTCTGTTTGCCTTCTCCAGACTGCATTTTTTCCACTCCTCCTGAAACAGCTGTTTACTACACAGATTGTCACAACCATTTGTCCCTTCAGACACAGGCAGCAGGTTCTCAAATTTGTCCAGGAGTCAAGCTTTGACTAGTCTTTCCCAAGGGGTCATTTCAAAATGCAGGTCTGCTTCTGCTTGGTGATACTTTCTCCTAAACTGCTAAATAATTTTGTGCAAGCTTCCATCTGGTTTAGCCTTTAGCGTAGTTCTTTTTCACAATATAGTAAAAGTACCCTTGGCAAGGCACCACAGCAGAATGAAGGCCCTTATCCACAGAAAAGGCAAATTCAGGGAAACAACAGGGAAAGCTTCTTCCTAATGCCTGAACTTTAATCTTGCCCTGGAGAGTCTCCTGCTATTGTTGCACTCTTGTTAATGACAGTTGTCAGCAGCTGACTATTTTTCTAGCACAGATGGAACCTAGGTATCTGTAGCCAAAAGTTATTGCTGAAGCCATTCATTGGTATGCCTTCAGTTTGCAATTCATGCTCAAACTCTAGCATTCTAGCAGCTTTTGCTCCACACTGCATACATCAGCTGGTACCAACATCTGGTCAGAAGTTTAAAGCTCAGGTCCAGCTGAAATCGTACAGACTATGGCATTTTCTCTCCTGTACAGGAGTATCCTGAACACTGTATTGAAATGAAACATTCATTACTTTAATTCCAGCCCATAGCATCATGCATTTGG
This sequence comes from Urocolius indicus, assembly GCA_013401255.1. Classification (NCBI taxonomy): domain Eukaryota; kingdom Metazoa; phylum Chordata; class Aves; order Coliiformes; family Coliidae; genus Urocolius; species Urocolius indicus. Next base: position 16,016 of record WBNH01010572.1, on the reverse strand, counting down.
ACATTATGCTAAATTTTCTGAGTCCCACCAGCAGTGCTGTGACTTGCCAGGTAGGCTCTTTGGGAAGTGTATGATCAGGGACAGGAAAGGACTCTCACGAGGTGTGTGGCTGCATGGAGAGCAGGAGAGCTCACAGGTGCCAGTGGATGGCAGGCAGCACTACCTTTCCCAAAACAGTGTCAGTGAACATGCTTAACCAGCAAAGAAACAGAACCGTCCATCCATTACTTTCTCACTAAAGATATTATTTTAAATGATTCTGGACAAGTCTCTGCTTTAACACAACATTTCAGACATCCAATATCTGCTGCTTCCAGCATTATCTGAACCAAAAAGTGAGAACTAAATGAAGATGGTTACTGGTTGGATTTCAGATAGCCATTAGTCCTTTAGGGACTGATCAAAGTTTCTTCATTTATTCTACTTTGTTCACACAAAGTAAAAAGCAAGGGAGTCTGTTATGCCTGTTAAAGAATAGTTTTATCTGGATTTGGTTTTACTCATGCTGCTGTGAATCAGAAATAGTGCCTTTTAGCTCTGTGGTGCTATCCCACGATAAAACTGCAATGAAATCAAAACCAAGGACATTTTATTTAGAATAATAGTATCAAAGATCCTTCTCTTCAAAGGAAGCATTGCTGAAAGAAGGGTTTAACACAAAGCTTTAACTGGAGTTGTATGCAATTTTCAACAGATGTCCCAGAGTAATTTGTTTTCCTGTTTTTCTTCTTGCATACTATGCATGTCATTCATCCAAAAGATCACAAAATATCCTAAAAGTGTAAATATAGGACTAACCACAATTCCCAATAAGAACCAGAAATTTAAAATAAAAATGCCAGTGCTTACACTAAACTCTGAATCCAAAGAAATCAGGATACTCAGCTTAAGTTCCCTTGACAACCCCTATACCCCTTCATTCATAACATGTGCACGGAAGAAAAGGCAGAGAGGGAGTTAAATTTGTCATGACAACTTTGCCTCTAAATTATCTGTCTTTTGTATATTGGCTACTTTGGGCTACATGTTGCTCAGTAAAGCTCTTGACAGAGAATAAGTTTCATAGGTGAAGTCTGACAGATCAATAACTTGGTTTTAATTTTAACAAAAATGCATTTATGCATATATATAACCAGAGAAAATAAAGATCAAACACATGATGAATCCAAGCATCAGCTAAACCAGAATATGTCATGTCTTCAGTCAATACAGTAAAGTATCAAGGCTTTTTTATTACATTTTTGGTATCTCTCAACCTTCATATAGAAAACATTCAGGTGATACCTGAACTGGCAAAGATGACATATTCATTTACCATCTACAGGCTCCAACACTACCAGGCTGTTTCATTTGTGTTATTAGGAGCATAATCAGAAACTATCTCTTCCTAGAGGAAATAAGATAAGTTCAAAAATCACTACATAGAGACTTCTCTGCAGTGAGAACTGTATATCAAATCTCTTTGCATAGTATTAAATAAAATTTATTAACTCTGGATGTACTTCACAGATTACTCTGCTTGCCTCATATTCCTAGGAACAGAGCTTTCACACAGTCACGATCTTTAAAAAGTTTTAAAAAGCAAAACAGAACACAAAAAAGCAAAACAGAACAAAAAATCAAAACACAACACAAAAAAAAAAGCCTTCACTTTTTGTCCTCTCTCCTCAAAAGTCCTCACTGACAAAGTAAAAAGTTCTCATTTGATCTTTAAATGGATTTCTCTCACAAATTATGATTTTAAGTAGTAAACAGAGATCTTTAAAGGTCTGAAATACTTTCAAAATCATAACTCTAAGTCAGACTAGGGTTTAAATCCAGTATCTGTGCTGACTGGAAAGCTCAAATTGCTTTCTATTTTGACTTTTCCTATCTGCTCCTGAAAATGTCACCAAGACATATCAATAAAAGAAATTCAGGGAACTGCAAAGCTATTATTTTTTTTTCCCTCCTGCTCACCTCAAAAACTTAATCTTTATCCAGGAGATGCTCACCTGAAATAGGAGCTCTGCTTGTGGCCAGCCTGTGTAGGAATCCTGGGAACTGCAGTAATGGGCTTAAAAGTGAAATAACAATCACAACAGCATGATATCAACAAACAACAGTAAACTCTGCATCCAATCCAGGTTCTCTCTTTTCATGAAGAGAATTTATTCTTTTTAAGTGTATCCACAGCCCAAGGTCTTTACCCACTAAGCGTTAGACCTACGGGAGTCCTCTTTTTCACTTTTTCACAACTACTTTTTGCTACTATGCATATGCAGAGAACCATGAGAGCAGAGTAAAGGAGATTACCCAAATGCTGCTAAAAGGCTGAATTGCCTGCCCCAGGGGGTCCCTGTAACTTGGTTAATATGTGTAGCTGTTAAAAACTGTCAAAATGATGGTGTGAAAAAAACTGAACAAGCACCACAGAGAAAAGGCTGGCTAACATAAATAAGCCATGAAAACAAAGTGAAGATTAATTTAAAAATGAGGGGGAGGAGGGAACTAACCCACAAATAAAAGTATGGGAAAGATAAAAGGGCTTTCTCTTCCTCACTTTCTCTTACTACTCTTTTTCCGCAGTTTCTACTTCCTCAGCTCCACTTACACAACTCTTTGGCCTCTAATGCCAATTTAGCATTGCTAATCCTCAAGCTGGATTTCTAAAAGCCAAGCAGCCTCAGTAAGGGTCTCTAGTCTCAGCTTACTTCTGGTACAATCTCACCCAAATCCATGGAGTTACACAAGGGATTAGCTGGAACAAGCGGTGTTTTCTGAATCCAGCTTTGGAGCTTTAAGTCCAGACTGATGACACACACTGGAGAGTTTACTAAATACAGTAGAGGAGAAAGAAAAAATGTGAGCTCCTTGGGTGGTTTTCATCACAGTAGTTGCACTACATCTGCCATATATCAGAACAGTTCCCATGTCTCCTACTCAAGATTCATAACTGCTCTAAAAACATGACCATACTTCACCATGTTGAAAAATAAATCTCTCCATAGCTGGAGAAACGTATTTTTTGAGGTGCAATGTCAAGGAACACAACGTCCTTTAGAGCAACTTAAAAAAAAAAGAAATCCTTTGATTCCTGGAAAGCCTTTTGCAATCTCTGGGGCTTTATCTGCAAACTCTCACTGGTAGTTTATTCATGAAGCGATAATCCTCTCCCTTTGTCTCAGTGAAAACTTCCTCCTGATAGATAAACAATAGTTTGTACGAATCTGTTAGTATTGCTTGTGAGTAGTAGTGACCAACTTGCATCAAGGGTCTATTTTTTATTAGTAGTATTTGCACTGTAACAGTGCTATGGGCCTCTTACTGGCACTGGATGTTACTGTGTTGGAATTGCATATATATACAGGATAACAGACCCTGACTGATATGACCAATCTGATGCACTGTGTTCTGAATGGAAGAGCTACAGACAAAAGAATCAGAAAATAAGACTGAAAAAGACCTCAGGAAGTCAACTAATCCACATTTGGATGTGCAATAGACCCACGTATGACTGGTCGGTCACTGCTATCAATTACTTCATCCGGTTTATAGATGGAAAATTAAGAAATTGTGTCATTCCCATGAAGCCTACTGCCTGGCTGCAGCAGACCTGGAAGCTTTACCTAAATCTCCCAGGTCCTGGTTAACACAGTACATGAAAGTGTTTTATGTTAAATGAACTTGGAAGCCTTTAAGGAAAACAGTCAAAAGCTCTATCTGTATTTGCGACCATGAAACAGTGGATTACAAAAAGAAAATCTAGCTATCAGCTACAATTTTTTATTTGCTCTTCTGCACTCAGGTACACCTTTAAAAAAAAAAGCCCAACATCCACAAATAGCTGTATATAGTAAAATATCTCCACCTCATTTATCACGCTGCATTAGATATTCATTTTTCCTTCACTATCAGTAAAAAACACTATTCTATGTCATATATAATATATGAAAGTCACACTATACAAAAATTCACAGAAGATAAAATGCTAAGATCAAAAGCACTCTATATCAGACAAAGACTTTGTACACACTGCAATGCATCTTCTTCCATGTATTCCGTCTGTTCCATACATGCATCATATCAGATAAGCTCATCCATTTAGTCAGTTGTAGATACTGAATTTTCTGTTTCAATGCAGAAATAGAAATAGTTCCAAGATACAAACAGTTCCTTTTCTGTCACCATGTTATCATTTCTTCTCTGGGCTGAAGTATAATCACCCTTTTTCATAGGATACTGGTTTTACCTTCTGTTTGAAATAAATTTCATACATTGAAGCAACCTAGGCGAGATTAATAGGACTTTCCTCTTTAATACAAACCTTTTTATTTGTTGCTGAATGGATTGTTCTCAAATATTGCTATCTAACTGCAAGGGATAATGCTGTTTATCATTTTCCCCTAACAGCAGCAATCCAGATCTAAATATTACACTACTTTGAATTTAGAAACCATGAAATATAAATAAGTTCTTACCAAGAGTAAGTAGGGGTTAGATGAATGTTTATTTTACATCTGAAGTACCTTTTATATTTACTTCCCATCTATGACATCTAGATAAAAGTCCCCATTAAAAAAAAAAGCTAACACTGAAGATTTCTTCTGAAAAAGAAGCATAGAAATTCAACTTAATCAGATGCCGCTCATATCAAACAAAAATATAGGCAATTACATTTATTCAAAATACTAATGGAGCATTTCTCCCCTTGGTAAATGTTGGGAGTTTTCAAGCCAACCCATGTTGGGATCATTCCCTGACAAAGTCAAATTCTTGTTTTGAACAAAAAAAAAAACCAAACCAAAAAAAAAAAAAAAACCCTGGAAAATTATTTTAAATACTTCAATGAATTATTTGAAATTATTATTTGAAAACATTTTTACATCATATAAAAAATAATCTAGACATTAAAACCAAAACAAACAAGACAATGTGATAATTCCATTCACGTGACATTTCAGTTTTCACTGGGTTTTTTTCCAGTTTGGAAATGAGAAAACATGTCATAGCTGTTGAATTCCCAGTCAGATAAGGAGCTCAGTTTCAGTTTTCAGAGAATACTTACTTTTTACCAGCTAAATGTTTCCTTCTGCTCTCCATCCTCTCCTGCAGGCACAAGCTTCTACAGTTAGCAAAACTGAATATTAGAACCCTCTGTATACTTAAACACAGCAAAAGTTTCTGAAGCAATGTCCTCTGTTGCTGACAGCACACTATGAGCATGAAGAACATCACATCTCTACAGTTATCCTACAGTTTTTGACACAAAAATGATATCCTAATGACAAAATAGGGCCAAGTCTGTTTACATCAGCTGAGGTGTGGATGCTGTATATGTATCTATTTCAGCTTGAACCAACAAGCTACACTAAGATATTTTAAGATATATCTTTCTGTGACTGCTCCTTAAAGAGAAGAGATCCACAAGGCTTGTAAATGTTCCAACCAGATTCTTTTAGAGCTTATCTCAGAGCATTGAAATTACTAAAACGCAGGAGGGAACCAAGATCCACTTGGCAACAGAAGAAAATAAAGCAGGGAGTGAGGCAGACATCTCCTTGTCCCCTCCTTGCAGGGTGACAGTTTTTGTCCTGGCTCAGTCTCAGTCTAGCAAGCTTGCTGGGTGCAAGCAGAAGTAAACAAACAGCTTTAAATGAGTGAATGAAGAACTCATTTAAAGGATCAAAAGAAGGATCAAAGGGACTAATTAGGGGTCAAGGAACTCAGGAGCCAGGAAGGTTACTAATCATTATTTATAGGTCCCCCCAAAACAACAAGAAAAGACCTAGTACCTCAAGTCTGTGAAGGTTGGGTGATATACTGTTGATGACTACAATTTATTAAGCTCAGAGGGAAAAACGGTAGTTGGTACTTTTTATCAGACTCTAAATCCATGTTTCTGGGGAATGACACAGGTAAAGTTCTTTGTTGTATAGATGAGGCTCCCTTTCTTGGGAGAAAGGATAGGGAAATGGAAAAGCAACAACTGAGCTATCTGAGAAAAAAAAAAAAAGGTGCAATAATTTACAATGAGAAGGTGTAAAACTTGACTACAGGTTTTGGATTCCTGAGGGAAGAACCTGGCACCTGTTCCCTTTAGTGTGCAACTGAAGGACTAGGTGTAGGAGAACAAAATCAAACAGACTACTTGATCTGAAGAAACTCACAGGTGTCAGAAATGTGAAGTTTGATAACAGTTCAGAAGGCAGATAACATTTTTGCAGAGTATGAAGAGAGAGATGCGAAGAAAGAGACAGAGTTGCTTCTGGTGCCTGAAGGAAAGACAGAAGTGCTGTAAGAGGGCAACTGAGTTGCTTATGACAGATCCAAAAGCAACGTCTAAAAGACTAATATTGTGCCATTATTGCAGATGATGTGTTCTGTGTTTCTAATGGGAGGCAAATATGTAATGGACAGTATATAGTGTAGTTCCTTGTTTGTGAGCTTTCTCATCAAGCCCATACCACAATTTGAGTACTTCAAATGTTTAGAGGGTCTTAGTCATTTCAGACTCAGTTACTTCATCCTCAGAATCACAAAATCTCAAGGGCTGGAAGGGACCTTGAAAGATCATCTAGTCCAACCCCGCTGCCAGAGCAGGACCACCCTGGATAGAAATAGTATATCATCCTTTTACCTTCCTTTCAGTTGATGTCAATTGCTATACAGTCCCTTCAAAAAAAGCAAAATTTTGCTTCAAGGAGCTTGATCATGCAGAGTGGTAGCTCCATCTAAAGAAGCACATACAAACAAAATTGAACTGAAGTATGCAACTAATGCTATTCATTTAACTTGGATTATTCACATACAGGAGTTAGAACAAAATATCTGTGCCAATGGAAAAACATGTGTAAAGCACAACTTGCTGTTGCTATTTAATGTGTGCCCTTGCTGTTTCAAGATTGCAAGAGCTGACCATTGTGGTTATAATACAGGACTCTGCCATACTGCTTTTGCTGGTAGGGAAGATTCTTTTTTGGTTATGCTGATAAGGTCTACTATTTTAAGTTCAAAACAACTTAATTTTGTTCCTTATGTTACAAATTTATCTGGAAACAGTATGTCTGGAGGTAAGCAAATGGAGAATCGTTACAGGTTCATTTCACCTTTGCTGTATCTGAAACAGAAATGGGCATAGGTTAATCCTTCTGCTTAGAGAAGCAAGCAGAAAAACTGCCTAGAGCAAAATTAAGAAACAATTTTGTCTTCCCACTGTTCTCATTTTGTCTCATCTTTCCATTTTATCCTGAAGCTGCTGCCAATAGTGTTAGTAGTGGAATTAATGTCTTGCCGAAATAGTGAGAAAAGACTTTTAAACAGTGACGCCTATTAAATTATGTAGTAGTAAGGATATTATGTAGGATAAGGATAGGTGCCTTATTGCTGGAGCAGTTTGAAGAAGACATAGACAGTTCAATAAAAGGGAAGTGCAAGGTCCTGCAGCTGTGGAGGGAAAATGCCAGACAACCTTATATTCTGAGGGCCATACATCTGGTGAAAAGCAGCTTAGCAGAAAAGGACCTTGGGGTTCCAATGGACACCAAGTTGAATATTGAGTCAGCAATGATCCCTTGCACCAGAAGGCCAATGGTATCCTGGGTTACACTAGGCAGAGCACTGCCAGCAGGTAGAGAGAGGTGATTCTTCCCCTCTGCTCAGCACTGGAAAGGCCACGGCTGATCAACTGTGTCCAGGCTTCCCAGTACGAGACATGAGGACAGACTTAATTGAAGACAATTCAACCACAGGCCATGAAGATGATGAAAGTACTGGAGTATCTCCTCTCTGGGGAGAGGGTGAGAGAACTGAGACTGTTCAGCCTGAAGAAGGGGAGAACCACATCAATGGCAATAAATATCTGAAGGGAGGCTGCAAAGAGGACAGAGCCAGGCTCTTTTCAGTGGTGTCCAGTGCCACAAACTGAAACACAGGAGGCTCCCTCTGAACATCAGGAAACAGTTTTTTACTGTGAGGGTGATTGAGAACTAGCACAGGTTGCCCAGGAAGACTGTGGAGTCTCCAACCTTGGAGATACTCAGTCCAGACAGGGTCCTGGGCAACTGGATCTAGATAGCCCTGCTTGAACAAGAGGGTTGGATCAAATAATCCTTAGAAGTCCCTTCCAACCTCAATCCTTTTGTGACTCTGTGAAAGTGAGCACTCAAAAACATATTCTAGAATCAACTCTATATTAACATGCAATAAAATAGGATGATGTTAAGTTCCTTTACTAATTTCAGGGAAGAAATACAGAATAGTGCTTGTTACTGGCAATTTTTCTAAAGTATCACCAAAGTAACCAAATCCAAGCACATTTCTTAGACCTCATTTGTAATGCTAGAACTTCCAGAAATAATGAAGGATCAAATTAGCTAAGATTCAACTACGGAAAAAAATGCCAATAAATTATTTGCTCTAGTGCCTTGTCTTTTCTTCTCATCTCTGAGTAGACTGTGAGTTTCTAAAAGGGAGTGAAAACACAGAGATAAAACTATCCAGTGAATCAATCTTGTATATCTTATCACTGTATATCGCAACACTTGAAACATTTTCCATATAACATTAGTAATAAGACCCGCCTGGACATGTTCCTATGCGACTTGATCTAGGTGAACCTGCTTCTGCAGGAAGGTTGGACTAGATGATCTCTAAAGGTCCCTTACAACCCCTATCATTCTATGATTCTATGATTCTGTGATCTAGTCCAACACCCCTGCAGAAGCAGGTTCACCTAGATCAGATCACATAGGAACATGTCCAGGTGGCTCTTGAAGACCTCCAAGGAAGGAGACTCCACAACCCCTCTGGGCAGCCTCTTCCACTGCTCTGTCACCCTTACAGTGAAATAGTTTTTTCTTATATTTAAGTGGAACTTTTTGCGTTCCAGCTTCATCCCATTATCATTCTATGATTCTGTGATCTCTATGGAACTTCTGTCTATGCTTGCTTGAGACACAAGTATGTTGTTAACTGGTTACTTTGCTGATTTTTTCAAGGTTTAGGATTGACACTTGGAAAAGTTGGTATATAGTATAAAGTGCACAGCTCGAAGTGTCATTTTAACTGTGCTAGAAGATTTTTTTTTTAAGTGCAAGATTTTGCAAAACTTCCAAAAAAGGCTGGTTTTGGTAACTATCTAATCTTACCAAGAAATCTGATGGTTTGGTAAGTTTTTTGCATTTAAATTGTGAATTGTTCTGAGTAGACTCACTAGTCACATGGAAAGCTGCTTCTCCAAGAAGAGAACTAAGCACTATCCAAATTGTTTCCTGTTGTGCAACCACAAAATTATGAAGAACTGTACTTAGCAAATTTTTTTGCTATTTCATTTAAATATCATTTTGTCTCACATCGCTGAATATCTATGCAACCTTTTATTAGAGTACTGGAAGAAAGATACAATTACAATCGAAGTGAACTTACTAAGAATTTCTACTCTGACCGTTGACTGAAAATACTTCTGCTGTCCTCAACAAAGCTCTTTTTGATATCTCCCCTTCTGGCAAAAAAAAAAATGTCTGACAGCAAACACTGGGTTTCCTGGACCAATTTTATATTCTCCTTTATTTTATTTTTACATGTATTGTCTTATTATTCTGTCTGAATACAAATCTCCCATTCCATTTAAAAACACATATAACTCAAGGAAATCTGTCCCAGCATTAATGAAAAATGGCAGCAACGATTTGCAGGGAGCTCCTTCAGCTTCGCTGTTGACACAAGTACCTTCATTCGAGGGAGGGAGGGTGGGAGGGAGGCAGGCAGGCAGGCAGGCAGGAAGGAAGGAAGGATATTTTCTTATGGTTTCTCTTCTCTGCATAAATTATCTCAAGTTATTACACACAAGTAGTTCTCTTTTGGTTAGTGTATATATCAAAGGAGAAATTTCTACTGCAAAACCACCACCAACTAAGACAGGCCTGGTTTGATTACCAAGAGAATTATAGTTTTGATCCCAGATGCTGTAGCTCATGCACATTACTGGCTCAAGTATCAGCAGCATTTGACCTCAAAGCTGTATCCAGCAAGCCATCTGGATCAAGCTCACAGCCCATTTAACATGAGCTAGAAACATTTATCAGGACAATAAAGCTCTCAAACTAACAGCCATCTCAGAATATGAAGCTTATTATGGAACAAGCATCAGCACTGGAAGAGCCAGCGCACGTTAGTCCTGTTCCTCATGTACCATCTGAAAGGAGCTCCTCCTTGGGATGAAAGACATGTCAGACAGTACAAATGAGAACAAACCAGGTAACTATGATCAATGAACAGAAATATGTCTGTGCCTGATAATCTTTATTCACTTTTGAAAATGGTGTCTGCCAGCACAGACCAGTCTGGAGATGAGCCAGATGGCAGCATGTCATTGCTCGGGAATAAAAGCCTTCACAGCACACCCTTGGTTCCACCTTCATTGATACCTGATACATGCATTACCAACAGTAAAAATTTGATCTCGGTCAGGCAAGAGCACAACTGTATTTCTATATTGTTAGAAAAGAAATGATATTGTACTTACATCAGCTCCTTGACACTTGGAAAAGATAGTCAATACCCAGTCCACTGTAAGAGGAGAATGACATGAGACCATTTCTGCTCAAGAACTGATTCCACTGCCACAAAATCATGCCTTCAAAAGGAAAAAAGTATTACATTTGAATTGTCAGGATGAGTTTGCATCAGTGTATGCACCATGGATCTGTGGTGGTTTTACCTGATTTATTTTTTTTCAGTGAGTTATACAGCACAGCTTCAGTGGCCCATGTGTTCAGCATTGTGTGAAACTCCATATTCATCATTGGAAACTCTAGCTATGAGGCAGTGCCTTTAGGATGCATATAGAATTTATATAATCTGACTTCAGACATCAATAAACTAGACATTTACTTCTAAGCTAGCCATCAGAGCCTGCCATGACAGCAAAGAGAAGAAAAACGAACACGTGGAGCATGACTTGCCTCATTTGTTTACACTGACCTGAAAGAGAATCTAGATGACCTGCTGAAACATAGTCATCTATATGATATGCATGGAGTGAACTGAATCAAAAACATGCAAATCAGACTGAAACTACCAGTCTCTTTAGTGTGGATGTCTCTGTGTATTGCTACGTGGCTGCTACTTTCCCACAGTTGTTGAATTTGGCCATATTTTGTCCTTTAAATGAAAGTCAACCCTTCTTCCCAGAAGCTTATAATTCACCTTAAAGTATTACTAGAAATATTTTATCACTTGCTCTGGTGTTAAAACATTTCTTAAAACAATCTGCTAGACAGGAAGAAATGTGAAGGGGAGATCATTCAGAGAACTCTATCGACTAAGTGGACTGTGAAATACTCGAATATGTGGTAATTATCAACTTAATATAGCGTGTATTCTGTTCTGATTGGTCATGAGGAGTCATTTAAACAATTAGAATATTTCAATTTGTCAGTACAGCAATCCTAAAATTGCATTTAAAAAATACCATGCCAAGACATTGGGAGTTGTAATTACCCAAGATCGTGCTGTGCACCTAATATTTTTAATGGTTCCTGGATTTTTTTTTCTAATGAATAACTGGAAGCACAAATGATATTTGCGTTGAGATTCTTTTTAAGAGACTGGTGATCTGTGGTTCCTCTGTTACTCAACGTCTGACAGAAACGAAACCACTTTCAAGGTGGCCAGTGCTCACAGTATTGGAAGTTTAGCTGTTTCTGACTATCTAGGCATTAAAGATTACTCACATGGCTTTCCTGAACACTAAGCCATTGCTATAAGAAACACTTCATAAGTCTTTTGTAAAAATGCAAGCAAGTAGGTGCACAGAGACAGACAGACTGCAGACCTGCCTGTAAAGACAGACAGAGACAAATGGAAGCTCTCTCTTCTGTGTGCTGGGTTGGACATTCACAAACTAAATGCTGCTCGGCAGTCATACAGCTGTATTAGCACAGCAGTGTCAACACAGCTACACAACTTCTGGAGCAGAACAGATGAGGCACAGCACTGTGCAAACACAGCCAAACAGTTTCTGGATGGTGTTTGGTGCAGCCCAGTAAACATGACTCTTTTTTTTTTGCCGTTCCTAGAAAAGGCCATGCATTTTTTATTCATCTGACGACAAAGGGTGTCAGGATTTGTTTGGGTTTGTCCTGGCCTAAGCTGATAATTAGCTTGTTTGATTTAAATGGGCTAGGAAGTGTCCAGCAGCCAGATTCATTTTCGTTAGCACTAGTTTATAGTGATAACAAGTAGATTTTATGTGTATATTAAATTACCTGTGATCCTAGAATAAAACATGGTTTGCAGGAATTGAAATATGGAATGGTACTGGAAGTCACAGACTGTAAACACAAATCCCAGTGGTCAGTCAGTCATCGCTGCAGGCATGTTAATTCTCTAAACCAGTTTAAATACATCAAAGTGACCATCAAACTGAATAACCAAGAATTAAAAAGAAAGACCATGTAATGAAGGCTATATTAAGAAAACAGACATATATAAGCCCAAACTGAACCAAAACAGAGGAGGAAGGAACCTCCAGCCATCAGACTCCTGGGGAAGAACTGAGGATACTCATGGCCACTGACATCCACCTCCAGCCCCTCTCCTCTCAGCTCCAGGACCCAGAGGGACATTGGAGGGATGGCATAACCCCATGGAAAAGGGAACAATACTGTAATTTTGCAGTTAACAGCATTTTGAACTTAACATTGGACTTCTTCGTAGCTTCCTTGCAACTTGGAAAGAAAAATGCTGTCTTTTTGTCCCAAAACATATTCCAGTTCATTCATTCACTTAATTTCACTTCATTTGAGATTCTTACAGTATAGACAACTACATTTCATCTAGTCATCCTGGAGTCTCATTATAGTCACTAGACTTAAATAGGTACCCTTAGAGCAAGAAACTAGTTAGAAAGCATGGCCCCAGAATTTAATTATAAACAACAGAAGTATGGAACACTCATTTGGAAGGAATTTTCATTGTACCAATAACAATAACAACAGAACCTTACTTTCAAAGGTATTGCTGATTTCAGAATAGAAAGATGGGAATTACTGAAAATAAACACTTTTTCAGGAGGTAATTCAGCATCTTCCTGAATTAGGGTCTTAAAAATTAGGAAACTCAGCTACAAGGATCATAATTTAAAAAGCAAAGGCACAGATACAAGAGCAGAGGAGCTCTGGCAGTGAGTCCCATTGGAAGCATGGAAGATTTGACACATTTAATCCCTATTTTACACTAACCAGCACATTATTAGGGCATCATAGAGTCAAGACTACCCCACACTTGTGGCTTCCCAGTAGAAAGCTCTTTCCTGATGCCTTGGCACTGAGAAGGGGACCAGCCGATCTGAGGCACACGTCACCACGCTGATCTCCCAAACAGACAACTTTGCTCTGCACACACTTATAGCTCTGTAAATGACAACAATACCAACAATTTACTAACTTCTGATAAAGACCATCTTCTTGGGAATTGCTGATACCTCTCTTTCTATGGGAAATAAATCTCTCTGGAGGATTTGCTCTACTGCTTTCTGAGCACATGAAAGTGCTACTGAAATTCCTAATTGCAAATTAGACTTTTGACAGGGGAAGGCAGAGCAGACAGATTGCAATAGCCTTAAAGTGCTTTTCTCTTCCTGATGACAGAAGAGTTCATAATCCAGACAAATTAACTGATTGCAACAAACAGCATTCAGGCAGCACTGTGCAATGTTGTGTCTGGCAGCTGGTGGCCAGACACTAGAACATACTTAACCAATTAGCACAGTCCCCTGTGCTGGCCAAAATGCACATTAAGAACAACTGAGATGTGATCTGGGACATTTTGTGGTCCACGTACAGCAGCTTTACCAGGTGGGCTAGAAAAGTGAGATTCTCAGTGGATGAGTTAGCTGGGGCTGTAATAAACCTGAATCTGCTGGAAGTCTGTCTTTGCATATCTTATTGGCTGAACCACTCCTGGTTTAGCTGAGCTGTCTTTTTGTGGCTTTATAACACTTCAAGGAGATTTTAGAGGCATTTTGTGATTATTGATGCCTTTCTATACTTAAAAGCAAATCAGAATATTCTTTTTCTGACAACATAATAGTTACATTTACAGCATAATTATTTTTGGTACTCTATACAGTACCATCCTTCAGCTTTCATAACAAGATCTAAACATTAATGAGTTATGGGCTTAAATTTCAAAGTCAGCTGTAGTGACTCAGGGGTCCTAAAAAAAATACAGCCATTTGTCTGTATTCTCTGCCTACAGTTTTAGGCATTTAACTCCAGTCATTCATATCTGAAAATGTAAGCTGAGAGACTTGAGCGAGAGGTGGGAAAAGATCACAGATCTCATGACACTTAGTCATGCATCTTTCCCAAAAGACTGTGCTTCATCTTATGCCTCAATGAAGTGGGGGAAACCTTTTTTTTCGAATATAGCACAGAAATGCTGGCTTTTTAACACCCTGGCAGCCCAGTGTTAGTGATCTCAGAGCAGCATTCCCTGATTGCCCATGACTGGGAAGGTGGGCTGTCTTGGGTTTCTACCTGTCCTCAAGGGAAGAACAGAGTGGCAATGACATCATTAAAACCAGAATCTATTCACTGGGTATTAGTGCCAAGATTAATTAACCTTATTTTTAATGCACAGACTCATGGTTCATTTTGAATGTATTTACTGCCTAGTTATCCCTGTGCTTACATAGCGAGTGTGACCCTGATATCCAAACACCTCAGAGTTATTAATTATTATTTCACAACAGCTGTAAGAAAGCAGTAGTCAAATGCATGCCCTTTGCAAAGAGAAAGGAAACAAGATTATCAAAATCCTCATTTCCCTGACTCTCAATGCCTTGAACCTGGAACACTTTGCATTTCCTGTTAAATCAAAAGCATTCCACCTGGTTTTACTTGTGTACATCACAGTAAGGTGACTCATGCCCTAGAAATGCCTTTTTATTATTTCCATAGACTAGAAAGGGACCTTGGACACATTAGAAAAAAAAAACAAAAGAAAAAGAAAAAAAAGAAGATCTCTGCAGAGTAGGTGCTTGGAGTTAGGTTAAAAAAACAACAGGGTGTGGGAGAGAAGCTGCAGCACTGTGCTGCACATGCAGTGGCAGACAGGAGGGAAGGAAAAGTGTGAGACATCACAGATTTCAGGAGAACTCCCAAAAGAAACTCTCTGGAGTATTCTGGCCCATTTACATATTGTGCAATCCTGAAATTAAAAAAAAAAAAGGCCCTGGTCACTTCACAAATCACTGAAATGAACTCCCTTAGGAGTTTGGGTTGGCTTTTTAGCTGTATGAAAAATATTCTGATCACGTTTTCTAATCAAAATATTAGGTCAAAAATAGAAGCAGAAGAAAGTGAGTTTTGTGAGTTCTAAGCTATCCATTTGAATCAGAAGACTGTACTCAATAACTTTGCTAAAAATATATTCATTAAAGCTATTTAGCACTTTGGGAGTTTTCAGTGTTTATCTACAAAGTAAAACATTTCAAGTCTGTTTCTAATTTATCTATGAGCTAATTTTAACACAGTAGAGAAGAATATGCAATAAACTGCTTTCCAACAGCAAAACAAGTTTACTGATGCTTAGATGCCTACCTCTGACTAAATTCAAGTGCACCCAATATAATTATAAGATCATAAAATCATTTCTGTTGGAAAATACCTTTAAGATCAAGTTCAACAACTAACCTAACACTGCCAAGCCCACAACTAAACCAAATCTTGAAGTAGCTCATCTACCTTTTAAATACCTCCACGGATAGTGACCTCCCTGCACAGCCTGTGTCAGGGTTTGACAAACCTTTTGGTGAGGAAATAGTTCCTAATGTTCGATCTAATCCTCTCCTGGCACAACTTGAGGCCACTTCCTTTTGTCCTATCTCTTGCTACATGGGAGAGGAGATCAACTCCCAACTCACTACAACCTCCTTTCACATAATTATAGAGAGTGATCATGTCTCCTCTCAACTTGATCCAGGCTAAACATCCCTAGTTCCCTCACCTGCTCTTCATCAGACTTGTTCT